>CM053271.1:87160842-87467010 GCA_028583415.1 Protea cynaroides
TTTAGCAAGAAGAGAGAGAGTGTGGACCCCACATGCAAGCTGACAGTGATACAGGCGATATGGCAATGATACAGCGATATGGCAGTGATACAGGCGATGTGACAGTGTTACAGGTGATGTGACAGTGTTTATCACTGTGTTGGACACCTTTTGAAGCATGAAGAATGGAGAGAATCAGAAGAGAGAGAAGGAAGAGAGAGAATCAGAGGAGAGAGAAAGTGGGACCCACCAAGGTGGCATGCCACCATGGCAGCCAGCCTGGCCGAGGGCCAAGGCAGCCCAGCCAGCAGGCCAGCCGCATGGCACCACAGCAAGGCAGGCCCGCATGGCACCACAACAAGCAGGCCTGCATGGCACAGCCTGCAAGGCCCAAGCGCGTGCGCTGGCTTTGCCTCTCTCGCATGCCGCGCCCTCCCCCAACTGTTCGACGATTTTCCAAGAGAGAGAAAACCTCTCTAGAAAATCGTCTCTGTAGACTTTTAACAAAAGTATAAATGGTTACAGAGGCCATTGTTTGTATTCTCAGGGGTATTTTGGGAACAAAAGAATGTTGAAGATGCGAGATCGGCCGCCTAAATGGAGCCACGTCTTCAAGATGCCAAATCTGTGGTTCTGGTGAAGGCAGGCTAAGGTGTTTCTCACTCGGCGTCATTTGATGCTCCCGCGAAGGAGCCCATTGGCTGGGCGCAGCTTAAAACGGTGTTTTGCGCACATGGAATCGGCGCTCTTATTCCGTGTGGTGCATTCACTGGCGACGGCGGAAAAGATGCCAATCCTGCGCATCACGTGACCTCCGATTTTCGGAAGCGGGATTATTCTGATCCAAGGGATCCCGTCAGATCCCGCCTTTATGACTTTGATCTGACGGACGATCCCTTAGATTCTCTGCGCAGCCAATCAAACCGCGACAACTAGCGGTGCGGCGCCGCTACGGTGCTTCGCAGGTGCATCAAATGAGGCTCAAAGATTCCATTTCTTATATTTTCACTGGCCGAAACTGTAACGGCCATATCTCGGCCATCCGGAGTCCAAATCGGACGATCCAAAGTGCTCCGAGCTTGTGTTCGAATTTCCTATCTAATGATAACCATAAACCAGAGAAAAAAAATGACGATTAACAGCGTGTAGGCTCGGGTTTTTGGGGGAAAACCTTCTCTTGAAGGTATGTGAGTGTTCAATGCTTGGTTTTTGATTAGCAACCTTCCATGGATTCAACTGGACTCTATTAAGCTGTATTGAAGATCTTGTATGAGGGTTTGGGAGAAATAATTGTTGTTTGAAGCTTCAATGAGAGCTACAATGGCATTTGCTATGAATGAAAGCTTGGAGTGATTGTATGCAATTAAACAGGAGCTGTGAGAGCTTGAATGTGCCTATGAAAGCCAAAAGGTCATGTTGAGTTTGTGAAAACACTAAGGGAGAAAAAGAAGGAAAGGCATGCACTCAAGGTGTTTGTCAAAATGCCAAAGAAAAAAAATGGAGACTGCAGTGAGCTGCTGGAAGTACTGAATGGTGTATTGATGTTTTGAAGAAAAGGGGGAAGTGAAATGGAAAGGGAGGCTAGGGTTTGGTGTTAGAATTGTTCATCAAAGATTCCAGTGGACCTGAGGAGTATGCTAGGCTTCACAGAGACATCCCAGAGTCCTCCCAGAGTATCAGAAAATGCCAGTCTAGGGTTGTAAGCTTCTTAACCTTGTATGAATTAATTATTTATTTCTTGTACTCAATGTATGCTAGCTGTAGGTGATAAATGATGAATGCCTAGCTAGTGGGGATTAAATTGTAGAGCATTGACATAAACCCAAAAACTATATTGTCTGCTTCCCGTGGGTGCGGGTTAAGTGTAGTGTGTGCAGCGAGTGCTGAGCACTGGTACTTCGGTACCTGAATCATTGGCACATCTGTGCCCTCCTGGTTTTATGCTGGGTAAACTGGGTGTATGTACTCCCTGCTGTGTAATCAGCTAAAAGTTGAGTATTGAGTATATACGGAGGGCATTACTCCGTGAACTAGCCATCACATACTGTGGTGGTGAACCACGTATACGTCTGTGTTGTGGATGCCTTGTAAATGTGTTTATCTGTATATTGTGAAGTGCGTGGAATGGCCTGCAGGATGGGTATGCACAACATGGTAGACCTAGCCACTTTGTGGTAGTGAGGTGGTTGTGCATACGACTGTGTGTGGTAGTGCTTCAGTGATTGTGTGGTCGTGCTTAGTGAGTAAAGCATCAGCTCAAGGCAGCGTCTGTCTTCAAAGGATTATTTAGAAGAATTTTTGAAGACACTGATTCACCCCCCCCCCTCTCAGTGTCAACCTGTGATCAACAGAGAGTGTCATGCGTATGTTGAGGAAAATGGATGAATTGGCAATATCTCCTGATTGGAATACCTTCTATGTCCTAATTAAATACTTCTGTAAGGAGAAGTTATATCGCCTGGCATATCGGATGATTGAGGACATGCACAATAAGGGTCATCAACCGGATGAGGTAACCCTTCCTTTTTTTTTTTTTTTTTTTTTAAGAAATCAATAGCAAACTAACAATACAAAATGTATTATTTATTGTAGATAAAAGGATTCAGATTCACAAGAATGGTAGAATATATTTCTCTAAGACAAGGAAGGGAAATATTTCCAAAGGATGCAAAATTGTCTGTCCTTCAATTTTTTTCTTTGCAATCTATCAATATGACTAACCTATATTTGAGGCCTGTTTTCATAAACACCATATAATACATAGAATTTATTAATATTCGTTACAATTAGAAGAAACAATAGTGAATAATATTGCATAACGTTGTGAGTTGTAGTGGCAGAGGAAGGCTCTGGGAAGACTTGTGGTGGAGAGAGGAACTTTGAGAGATCTATGCCCTTGGTTGCACCCAATGTCCAGTGGGTCTAATAGAACTGTCGATTGATTTGGGCCTGTTGGTGGGTGGACTGAATTGAAATTTGAGTTTTAGGAGGGGATTTAGGAAGGGAGAGATTCAGAATGTTCAGATCTATTGGAAAGCTTAAAAGATGTGTTTCTGGTTAATGATAAACAGGACAAGAGAGTGTGGACTTTCACTCCCAATGGCAGTCCCACTTTCACCTCTTTTTATTTCATTTGTTCTGCCCTGAGGATTGAGAACAGTCTTGTGTCCCTTCTCCCTATAGGGTTCTTTTGAAGTCTATTGTCCCCTCTAAATGCTAGGCCCTAGGGTGGGAGTTGGACCACGAAGAGATTATGAATATGGATACTTAGCAGATGAGGTGATTGGGGTGCTGCCCTAACCCTTCGTCTGTCTCATGTGCAAGAAGAATGGGTAGTCTGTTGATGACTTGACTGCTTACTCCTCCAGAAAGATTTGGACCAATTCCTGACAGTATTCAGTTAGGATTTGATATTTCCGAAAGACATGGTAGGATGTTGTTTTGGTGTGTAGGGGCGAGAGTAAAGTTTTTTTGAATGACCACACTATTAGCTATGTTGTGATCTTTATGGGACTGGGAGGAGAGGAAACACTTGGTTGTTTCTTGGATGCATTCTCAACAGAACTGCAGGTCATTGAGAGGATCAGGTGAGGATAGTTCATTTGGCAATGACTCAACCAATCGTTAAAGATGTTCAGCTAGTATATTTTTGAAGGAAAATATGAGAAAATTTTGCTTTCTGTATCTCAAAAATCAACCTATACAATTGGGATTTTGATTCACAAACTGAAGAGTTAACAGACTCCACCAGGGGAGGGTACCAGTCCTTCTGGAGTTCTATTGGCAATGGAAATTCACTAAGAGCCGAAATGCTATCGGCCCAAATGGGTTTGAGCTATGCTATAAGGGAGGGATTCGATAACCATGGCAGGAGGAGTTTGGAAACTACCACTGCTTCATCCATTTCATAATACACCTTAAATTCCTTCATTTCCTAGTCAAACTTTTGTTTCACTGGAACCCAAGGACAGGTAATGAATTGGCAGACATGTTGCCAAGCAAGGTTTGAGGCGCTTGAGTTGGACTTCTGACTGGATAAACGTATTCCTCTTCAATGACCGCAGAAATACAATAGGTTTCATTGGAGAGTTGGCACCTAAGTGAAGGCCAGTAAACATGGTTCCAGAAGTGCTGATAAAATTCGCTTTCTATCTCAATAATATAATACTCCTTCCATCCGACAATGATTGTCCCTTTGAAAAGCCCAAAGTTTTGGGCCCCCCCCCCCCCCCCCGGGGGACAACAACCCTTCTTTGGTGGTTCCCCCGGGCAATGATTGTCCCGGCTGTTGAAAGCCCAAAGTTTTGAGGAGAGTGGGGAATCCAAAGTTTTGAGGAGTACCCAAAGTTTTGAGGAGTAGTCAAAGCATTTAAAACCACCTCATTTCTCAATATGGCCCTTTTATCACTTGTAACAATATAGAAAGGAGATTGAGATCGAGAATGAGAGAGAGAACCGTGAGAGTGGAGAGAATGTTGAAGTGATTCTCTCCCTTATCGCCCTATCTTATTTCTAATATTAAATATTTAACGAAGACTGAAAGAGAAGTCGGCTTAGATAGAAGTCTAGTCTAAGTCGACAATACAAGAGATGGAATTAAAGAAGGGCTTTAACAAAGGCTAACTAAAGATGGAAACTAAAAAACACTAAGCTAGGTGACACCTAGACTACAAAACTAAAACTTAACACCCCCTCTCACGCTGGAGTCCAAGCATAAATATCACCAAGACCCAGCTTGGAACTATTGTGAAAAAATAAGACTTTGAAAAATGCTTTTGTGAACATATCACCAAGTTGAAAACTGGAAATTGTGAATAGAGTAGATATCAATTTACTCATAATAACGTCACGAACAAAATGACAGTCAACTTTGATATGTGTTAACGATAGTGATATGGCCTTATAATACTGTATCGCTATAAGGCTGTGGGACCCACTTAAGTCTTATTATATTTTAAGCTAGTTTCTATTTATTGTAAGTAGTGGATCTGTTTCCATTACCGGACTTACCTTTGTGATTAGATAGCTTTTTTTCCTAAGTTGAGTAGGTCCTTTCCTAATTGGATTGTAATTAGAAAAGTTTTCTAAGTCTTATAGTGCTTTTTATTTTTCCTTCTTCAATATAAATAAAGGAATTGTAGGAGGACAACCTACATCGATTTTCCCTATTCCTTGTAGGGTTGATCCTCCCTTCTTCTTCTTCTTCTTCTTCTTCTTCTTCTTCTCTCTCTCTCTCTCTCTCTCTCTCTCTCTCTCTCTCTCTCACTCTCGGTTTTACGGTTTTTGGCCTTTCACTTTCACACACTGCTACATGGTATCAGAGCAGTGATAAATCTATTCTAAGAGCTTGTGCCACCTACGGTTTTGTTAGGTCCTTCTCCCTTCTCCTTTCTCGGAATAATGCTTGGTAGCAGCAACCATATGCTGCCGATGATGGGAAATCGATCTTCCCTTGATGCCATATCGAAACCTGTTGCTGTGATTTTTTTTTTTTCTGGTTTCGATTGTTCCATGGCTTGATCTGACCTCCTTGCTACTGGTTTGATTGTTGATTGCTGCTGGTTTTGTTTGTTCCATGGCCTGAACAGACCTCTTTGCTGCTGGTTTCATTGTTGGTTGCTACTGGTTTGATTGTTGGCCTGATGAATCCTCCTCCTTGCTCTTGTTGCTGCTGGTTGTTTGATTACTCAGCAGCATTGTGGTCTACTAGTTTCAGTAACAGCTATACCTACTGCCCAAAGTTCTTTGTTATTTTTCAAGGTTGCTTTCTAGTGATCCCTCTATTGCTGTTTTCGATATCTGCTGCTTGTGTTCTTCCTTTGATTGAAGATCAGTTCTAGAATTTTGTGTGCATACTATTATGATTGATCTGTGTGCTTGACTTCATTGTTGATTCATTGACCTACCTTCAAGATATTGGGACTTGGTCCAATCCTTGTTTTGTACTGTTGCTTGGTATATTTTTATGGCTGAATACGAGGGCAAATCACCTCTATAAAATTGAAAGGGGTGTCTAACTATTTGTTATGGGCCCAAGCTGTTAAGCCTTACATTTATTCTAAAGGTAAACTTCAATATCTCACCGATGATCCTCTGTCTGTTAATCCAAAGAATCCTTCCTCTGTAAAGTATTATGACGACAAGATGCATGAAAATTCTACTTTCCAAACCTGGTTATGGGGAAGTATTGACCCCTTTATTTTCTTTAATGTGATGTTCCATCAAATTGCTAAGAGAGCATATGGAATGACCTCAAGGAGAGTTATGCTCAGGCGAAAAATATTTCAAGAATTTATAACATTTATGAAAGGATGTTAAATTACGCATTTGGAGACAAAGCACTAAATGCATACTACAATGGTTTTTAAGGTCCTATTGAAGAACTCTAAGTTGTTCAGCCTCTTACTACTGATTTGATACAACTCAAGGCCCAACAATTTGAGTTTTAGCAAAGTTTTTAGCAGGTCTTTCTCCAGAGTATTAATCCTTCAAAACTCAATTACTGTCTGGTGAGAAGGTACCTACTCTTAGTAAAACCTTCTTTCGCCTCCAACGATTGATGCATTCTAGTGCTTCCACAGACCACGACTATTCATGATAACTCTGCTTTGTATGCTGGTTGAGGATGAGGCTCTTCTTCTAGAGGTGTAGCTCCTATGGTCGTGGCACAAACCGATTTAATACAGATAAGGCTAATCAGTATTGCACTTATTGTGGCAAAAGTAATCATAATGTCGAAAAATGTTGGGCTAAGTATGGCTGTCCCAAATGGGCTGAGGCTTTAGCCAACTCTGTCTCTATAGATGATGCTTCTTCTCCAATACCTGCTGGCATTCCTACCCCAGCTGCTATGACCGCTCTCAACACTACGATTCCCACATCACAGTTTGATGCATTACCTCGACGAGTTCAACAGCTGGAGTAGTCCTCTCTATCCACCTCTGCCACCCTGGCCCACACAGGTACCAATTCTCTACTTTCCACCACTACACCTACTCCAAGGATCATTGGCTCTAGGACTTCTTGTCACATGACTTGTAAGTCTATATCTTTTCCTCATTCAGAGACATTACTACATCTATGCTTGTTTTTCTTGTTGATGTTCTCCTCCCATGCTACAGGCCATGGAACGGTTTCTTTAACACTTTCCATGACCCTGTCCTCTGTACTCCATGTCCCTAAGTTACCTCTTCACCTTATGGTCATTAGTTAACTAACTAATTCCCTACAATACTCGGTAACCTTTTAGTCCTGTTATTGTGTTTTTCAAAATCTTAGGACCAGGGTGACGATTGGTGAGGGCCTTGAGCGATCCGGACTTTACTACTTGGGGTATAATGGATCACCTATTATTGCTGCTACCACCTCCGCTGTTTCTACCCCACGTCAATGGCATCATCGGCTTGGACGTTTTTCCTTTTCCAAGATCAAGACCCTTATTCTTAGCTACAAGTCTCTTACCCAACTAAGATGTGAGACTTGCGAGTTAGGCAAATATCACTGCACTATTTTTCCTACCCGTCTTAATCGTCATAGCTCTTCTCCTTTTAATTTAGTCCGTTCAAACATTTGGGGTCCATGTCGCATATCCAATAGGTTTGGTCCTTGTTATTTGTTACCTTTGTTAATGACTATTCCAGGCAAGGATTAAAGTATTGTGTATCGGTATCGTATCGGTCAGCTGATTTTAAGAGACATATCGTGGATATGGTGGATACGCATAGATATAGGACAAGATACGCACAAAAATGATTAGGGAACATATAAAACACAATTTTAAACCATAAAAAACACTATAATTAGCAACATTAAGAAGGAAAATGTTTCTTACATGTATATTATGCCGGTAATACCATGTCGAGTTACAGGCTGGTTCGTATTCTGAGTTATAAGTCTTAGGAAGAGGTGCAACCAATAAGATTTGATAAATTTTTTTTACATAGGTACAGTATGCACCATAGTCCATATAATGATGATAGTGTTGAAACCATTGATGATGGAAACGTGAATACTCATCTCGAGTCGACATTCTTGTTGGTGGGGGCCATGATGTCTCATTTTGATTTCCCCTTGAACTTCCAAATGATGTATTCCCAGAGTTGCAATTCTGATCAGGATTTACTACTCATGCTTATGGACTCATTTCAAATGTAAGCAAGTTATTATCATCAACATGGGCCCGCTGTTTATCCTTCCCCTTCCGACTGTAACTCCTTGATTATAGGTGACCACCATGATCATCATCTTGGTTGCATGAGTATATGCCTCGTCCCCTGTAAACTGGACTGGATCATATGTCTGCACACCACCAACACCAGCACCAGCACCAGCACCACTACCACTAGCACCACTTCCACCACCACCACCACCACCACCACGACCTCCACCGCCACCAGCGCCATCACCACCACCACCATCATCATTATCATCATCATCACTCTTCTCGGGAATAATGCCTCCATACTGACCACCTGACCTCGTCTTCCTGGTATCACCACCAGAGAATCCAGTACTACTCTTACTTTGGACTTCAGCTTGTGTTTGTGATGGTGCTTGTGTTTTGTCATCATCATTTAGTTGAAGAATAATATCCTCCACGAAAAGATCAACAGTGGTAGTTTGCTGATCCTCAGCCATCTCATCCATCACCAATGTCCTATCTGTGTCATCTATCCGTACTTTAACTGGATCCTCGTCATCAAGTATGTGGTCGATGTCGATGGGGTCTACATCTATCCCATTCTACTGCTCCAACTCCAGAATTTTTTTTAATCTTATGTTGGAGTGCACGTAAATCAACTTTTGAAGTTTTGATATTAGAGGTAGTTCCGTGGTTTAGTATGCATATGGCCAAAGGTGCTCCAGTTCCTTTCACAACCACTTGAGGAGGTTGTTTGGGATAATATTCACATTGCTATCTTCCTCAAGTGTAGAGCACTCTTACTCCATAGTTAAGCCACCAATTTGCTGTACAAAGAGCAATATTTTCAACCAGCCACCAATCAGTTAAGCCAACAATTTAATGTAAAACAAATATGTTAAGTTCTCTAACTTCCAAGGAGACATTGTGTATCTTGTGGCTATAGCAACCCGATCAGCAAATCCTTGCGTACTTTCATGGAAAATTTTAATTTGCAATAGTTAAATAAAGGTTTAGCCAATCATTGAGGGTTTGTGCAAGTAACATTTATGAAAAAGAGTGATTTTTGTTACTAGTTTTGTGGCACACATGGCTGTCGTTGTATCTGGCTCCATTCTATTTATGACTTTTCTAAGAGCTTCTAAATAATTCAAGTCATATAATAATCCGGCTTCAGTATATTGCATCTCCGGGTTTAAGTAATGTGCTACACATAGTAAGAATCTACATATTCAATAGAAATTTATAATTCAAATCTGAACCGATAAAAATAAAAGGCAATAGTATTAAAACTCTTAGTGAAACCAAAGCACTTGCCATATGAATGTCATGCAGCAACATTCCTTCCCATCGGTTCTCTATAATTTTCATATATTGTATCTTCCCTGATGGGTTCCATTGATTTATTCTTTGCCATATCAGTGACATTGCACTGACCAACCTCCCCATTGTTTGCTCTTTATCACCATCAACAATCCAAAGCAGAGTAAAGAGAGGCCTCATAACATCGCTTAATTGTTCAATCTTCTTCCAAAATTTTGTTAACATAAGGATGCCTGTCACCTCACTGCCTATGTTGCTTGCATAATAATTGCTTGACAACCATTCTGCACTCGTTACCATCTGGAGTAAACCTACCTTTCGGGTAATAAGGCTGACCAATGCAATGTAATTGGTGGCAAACCTTGTTGCTCCAAGCCTTATCAAGTCCCCTTTTGTGTGCTTCCTCATTAAGACCAACACTTAACTGTTGTTGTAGATAAAATTTGTTACCTTCCTTGCTTCGCCGACCGACTTGGACACCTTGGGCAAGTCCCCCTAATGTCTTTAAACATCAAGTTAATGCAGTGTGCAGCACAAGGTGTCCAAAATAGGTGCTGCCTCTTCATCATAAGTGTTAGTCCGGCTCTTTTATAATTTGGAGCGTTATCTGTAACAACCTAGACTACGTTTCCCTCTTCAATTTCCTCAACAACTTGATCCTTCAGATTGAAGAGATACTATGCATCTTTCATGTGAGCTGATGCGTCCATTGACTTGAGGAAGTTGGTACGCTCGTCACAGTAAATAAGGAAGTTGGCATCTCGTGATCTGAAGGGGACTTCAGGACCTATGTCCTGAATTTTTGGACTCTTTTTCCTCTTGCCTTTAAATCAGCCAAACATACCTTTTACACTTGATGATTTACTCAAAGAAGCTGGTTGTTGTCCCTTCCTTGACAGTGTCTCTGTCCTAGAACCACCACCACTACCACCAACACCCTGAGGCATGCTCATTCCATCGTTTCTCTCCTGCTTAATGCCTTGATTTTACTAGTACCTGTTGGATCTCATCTTCAGCCTCTATATCTGATCCCTTATAATCCTTTAAATTTATTGGATCTTCATTTTCTATAAGATTTTCTGTATATCTTGCTTCATCTTCTTTCTTCTTTTTTCCTTTTGCCTTTCTTTCTGCTAAGTGCTTTGCCATTGCCCCTGCTCAACTCCATTGGATATTTTGAGCACTTCTTCACATTGCCATAATCCCCTGCTATGTGTTGCTTTAGCCGTGTCTTCCCACTTCCATGATGTTCGGTGCCACAGAAATTGCACCGTGTCATCAATCTATTCCCGTTGATTTTAGTGCAATAACTCCCACTGATGTCTTTGCTCACCATATTCCTACACACTACACATGTGACACAACATTACAAGGTTCATATAAAATGAAAAACATATAAATCAGAAAATATAAAATTAAACATATGACATATATATATATATATATATATATATATATATATATATATATATATATATATATATATATATATATATATATATATATATATGCAAATCTGAAAATGAATATTCATATGAATATCACTATATCAGTAAACATATTATATTAAATATTCATGTGTATCACTATATGTCTATATCAGTAAACAGTAAACAGTATATTATTTGGTATTCATAATGAATATCACTATGTCAGTAAACAGTAAACAGTATATTATATGAAATTATGAATATAAAATTAGTAAAATTATATATTATGAATATATAATAACTTATTATATATTAATAAGATCATTAAAATCAGTAAAACAGTATATTATGTTTACCATATACGTTTAAACATATGACATATCATATATACAAATCTGATATGAAAAACAGAAAAATATAATGTAATTTATATAAATTTAAATATATAATTATATAATAAAATTAGTACAACAGTATATTAAATGAATATTAGTAAACATATCATGTAAACATATGATATATGCAACCACAAAATGAATAGACAATTTGGAACACATTTACATGAAAAAAAATTATTTATGAATTACTTCTATTTTTTTCTAAAAAATAAAAAAAAACCAAAAATTAAAATTATGCTCAAACATGGTAGATCAACACTCTACAGACATCATATAAAAGCTAGAAGAGGATAAGATTAATTTTTGAAAAAAAAATTGAAATTTCTTGTGTTCTTCAAATATTTCACAAAATCTAACCTCAAATCCATGTTTAAAATAGTTTATGTAGCATACATTCATCATATTAGACTATTATACACTAATTCATGTGAAGAAACAACATAAAAATCAAATTTATTATGAAAGACACAAGGTTAAACACATACCTAAATATTTTTTCGCTCTTGGAGGTTGATGGAGTGATTTGATGCTTCAATCTTCACAAACACTAGCTTTCATGCTTGCTTTCAAGTCGTTTTAGGATTAAGAACTAAAGCCCTAATGTTTTATGCAAAGATTTGAGGTAGAAACATAGATCTAAGCAGAAAGAAGGGTGTTTGGTACTCTTGGCCAGTGAAGAACACCAGTAAAATTTGTGTTTTAAACAAGTATCGACCAGTATCGAGTTATATACTGGTCGATACTAGTCGATATGGGTTCGATACAAGTTGATTTTTCTTTAAAAATACCAACAAAAAAAAAATATTTGTCGATACAAGTTAAGTGTATCGATGTGTATTGATACGTATTGAGGTGTATCAGACCGATACGGTTGTTACACTTCGATACATTTTATTTTTCTAAAAATGAGAGATGTTTTGATGCGTATTGATGTGTATCGGCTGATACGGTGCGTATTGTATCGATACTTGAAACCTTGATTCCAGGTGACTTGGTTTTATTTACTTGAAGATAGATCTGATTTTCTTTTAGTGTTTAAAGGTTTTTGTAAAGAAATTCAAGTTTAGTTTAATAAATCCATTCGTATTTTTTGGTCTAATAATGCACTTGAATATACTAAAATGACTATTTTTTATTTTTGTTTTCCTAATGGCATGGTTCATCATACTAGTTGCTCCTATACTCCATAGCAGAATAGTGTTGCAGAACGTAAAAATAGACACCTTTTGGAACTTGCCCTTTTCCTTCTGTTTCATATGCATGTCCCAAGTATTTTTGTTGTGATGCTTTTTTATTACTTGCTTTCTTATCAATTGTATGCCATCCTTAGTTGTTCACAATAAGGTTCCTTTTTCTCTTCTTTATTTGTCTTCTCCCCCCCACCCCCCCTCTTTTTCCCGTTCCCCCTTGTGTATTTGGATGTGTATGCTTTACCCATGTCTTGTACCCTCAGCGTGACAAATTGTCTCCTGGCTTGCTTAAATGTGTTTTTCTTAGTTATTCTTGTACCCAGAAGGGCTACAGGTGTTATGAAACGGTTACTCATCACCATTTTGTTAGTAATGATGTTACATTCTTTGAGGATGCATCTTATTACCTTGTTCCCACCATTGCATCACCATCACTCCCTGACTCCCCCACACCCTTACCCCTCGTGCATCCTTTTGCTGACCCACCTCTTACTACTACCCCACTGATGCGTGTCGAGCGCAACCAAAAATAAATTATTCTACCTACACTGAGTAGTAATGGTAAGTAAAGGTCGATCCACAAAGACTAGTTAATCAAATTGTCTGCTTACCAAGAAAAATGGGGGGTTTTCTTCTGCAATTTAATTGACAAGAAAATTAAGTAACAAAAATTCAATGGAAGTTGATGTCGATTCAAGGAAATTTACTCACGGCTGCAAATTGATCACTGATCTCATATATATATATTTATATTATTCTCTATTGAAATATTTAACCAAGGATTATCAAAAAGTCAGACAATCCTTACTTTCCCTAATTTCATTAATTTGAGCCCAACACACAATTTAATTCTTATCAATAAATCAATTGGTATTAAGCAATCCTCATGAATTTATTGATAGCATTACACTCTTGGAGGGAGTTAAAGATGAACAATAATCTAACAAGCGTCAGATTATTTAATTCATTCTATGTTTTCTTTAAGCAAGTAATAAAAACTTGGATCATAATTGTTCTGCTCAATTGCTACTTTTCCTAAACTCCATAACAATTACGGATTATGGATTCAGGTTAGCAATAAACCACATAACTCAATCAATTAATATGCCTCTTAATAAACTGAATCATACAGTCATTAACTTGAAAAACCAAAAAAACACAGATATTTGAATAAAAGAATAATTAAAATTAAGAACAAAGTCTCACAATTTTACTAACCGGATTAAATTCCCCTTGAATCGACTAAAGAACTTAGCTAGACATGATAGAAAAGAAAGACAAAAGAAATAAAACTATCTTCTCAATAATTCTTGGATGCTCTATTACGTGACATTTACATTGCTTAAATAGCCAGAGTAGAGAAGATTAAAACTGGTATGTCTAGAATTGACAACCTTATTACATGAAAATAAAGATTAAACAAAATCCGCTTGCCTAGATTAGATATAGAATCATTCCATCATTAACCAAATGCCACCTTTAGATTTGTCAATCTTTGTAATATTCCATAGAGGTGTATATTCTCCTCAAGATTTCTAACAATCAATCAAATCCTTCCAATAGTAAACCTTCTATGGGTGGTAATCTTCCTTCTCTGGTTTGAATTTAAATCAATTTTCCAGATCAGATTTTTGGATCACATTTGATTTCTAGAATTCTTTCCACATTAAAAATCTGCATGAAATTCAGAAGGTCATTATTAAAAATATCAGAATTTTTTTATTTTAAACATAAATTATCAATACTTTTCACAATGTCTTATATATAAGGAATCATCACAAATGAGTACCATAAGACATATAATATGTTAAATAGACTAAATATAAGGGAAATAAATATATAAAATTATGAATCCATCACCCACCTACTAAACCTTCGCCTTCACCTCCACCATTTTTGGTTTATCAATGGTGACCGAAGCCAGTTCCTCCTATAGATGTTGCTTTGCCCTCCGATTTGCCTGCTTCTGGTACTGAGGTCTCTCCTGATCTCCCTATTGCCTTTCGTAAAGGTACATGCTCTTGCTCCTAGAAGTCTCTTATTACATATGCCATTGATAGGTTTGTTACTACCTCACATCTGCCTTTCTTTGTCAATAACTTTGTTATGTCTTTATCCACTACTTTTGTTCCTTCCAACATCTCCAGGCCTTGTCCCATCCAGTGTGGAAAGAGGCTATGAATTCTAAGATGGATGCTTTGCTCTCATGTTGTTCATGGACTTTTATTGACCTTTCTCTTGAGAAGACTATTGTGTGTTGTCATTGGGTGTACACTGTTAAGCACAATCCTGATGGAACTATTGAATGCTTGAAGACTCGTTTGGTTGCTAAAGGGTTCACTCAAACCTATGGTGTCGCCTATTTTGAGACATTCTCTTTGATTGCCCATCTCAATTCGGTTCAGGTTATTATCTCTTTGGCTATCAACCATGATTGACCTCTTTATCAGTTGGATGTCAAAAATGCGTTCTTTTATGGTGATCCCGATGAGGAGGTTTATATGGAGCAACCTCCGGGGTATTGTTGCTTGGGGGGGGGACGTCTACCCAAGTATGTAAGCTACATAAAACAATCTATGGACTCAAACAGTCTCCCCATGCATGGTTTGAGAAATTTAGCTCCATGTTACTCATTGTGATTTCTCTCCATGCTATTCTGATTACTCTATATTTGTTCGACGATAGTTTTTTAAATTGATTATCATAGCTGTTTACGTTGATGATATCATTATCGTAGGTTATGATGTGCCCAAAATTACTAAAGTCAAGTCTTATTTAAAGAAACACTTCCAAATGAAGGATTTGGGTCTACTTCAGTATTTTTAAGGTATTGAAGTTTTCCGTTGCAGTAAGGAGTCAATCTATCTTTGAGAAAATATGTACTTGATCTCCCAATTGAATTTGGTCTCCTTGGTTCTAAACCGGCTGACACTCCCATTGATCCTAATCAATAACTTAAGACTAGTACTGATGTTCATCAATACCGATGACTTGTTGGTAAGTTTATCTATCTTACAATGACTCAACCAAATTTATCTTTTGCTGTTGGGGTTATTAGTCAATTCATGCAAGCCCCAAAGCAGACTCACTGAGATGCATCTTGTCGCTTATTGAGATATTTGAAAAAGTCTCCAGGCAAAGGGCTAATCTACCGTTGTCACAAACATACTGATATTGTCGGTAATTCAGAGTTAGAATTAGAGGAAGGAAATTCAGGAGTTGATGGAAACCGGAGCAACACGAGCGAGAATAGTATCCTAAGGAATACGTTTAAGAAAAACTACATGACAGGACACATACAGTTTATGAGACGGAGGATCATAGCAACGGTATCCCTTTTAATGAATACCAAATCCCAAGAACACACACAAAACAATTTGAATAGTAAGTTTGTTGCGATTCCATTTAGGCAACAAAACAAAGCAAACAGAGCCAAAAACACAAAGTAATGAGTAATTAGGCACGCAACCATGGTTCAAAGTGCCGATCGAAACCAGTGGTTTTGACCGGCACAACTCGGTTTCAACCAAGGTCGAGACGAAACCTTAGGTTGGTTTGAAAAGTACCAGTTTGAAGCTTGGTCCAACTTGACCAAGTTTCGACTGAAACCTGGTTTCGATTTCGTTTTGGTCTCCCTAGCCTTATAAAAGTATGGGTTTTGATCGAAACTTGTTGAAATCCAAACTTAATTAGGTTTTGACTCCAGAGGCAGGAACAATACACAGAAACAACACTTATTAGGCTACACAGGCCCGAACATTTGTCAAGATGTACTTATTTATGATTAATATCATTTAAGGAAATGATTATTTCCTTAAGATATTAATCATAAATAAGCAAACATCCCCTATTTGAATCCAATTAAAATAATCAAAATTCAAATTCCAAAAGGATAAAAAGTCAATCCTCTAATTCAAGAACAAAAACGGATTTATGATTAATATAATTTAAATAAATGATTCATTTTCTTAAGATATTTTTCATAAATAAGCAAACACCCCCCCATTTGAATCCAATAAAAATAGTCTAAAATTCAAATTTCTAATAGGATGAAATGTCAACCCTCTAGTTCAAGAGCGAAAACGGATTTTTGAGTGCAGGGGTGATTTTCAACTTCTAAATGCTAGACTTTTTCCCAAAAAAATTTCATAAATTTTATTATTATAAAACAACACAAAAAACCAAGAGTGCGAAAAAATAATTTCTTGCTATGATGCCCAAAAAATTATTTCCATTCAGACAATTTTAAACAGCATTCGCGTCTCTAAACAAGGTTTGACCGGTGTGTAACTCCTTCATTATAACTCTGATTCAAGCAATCTCGGATTTGTTGGAAAGCTGATTACGCTAGCTTTGCAACAAATCCGAGATTGTTTGAATCAGAGTTATATTGAAGGGGTTATGCTCCGATCAAACCTTTTTAGAAGTACACGAATGCTTTTTAAAGTCGCCTAGGAAGAAAATAAATTTTTGGATATCAAAGCAAGAGATTATTTTGGCACTCTTGGATTTTGGTAATGCTTTACTATTATAAGATTTATAAAATTTTTAGGGTCAAATCCTAGCATTTAGAAGTTGAAAGTCAACCCCGCACCCAAAAATCCGTTTTTGTTCTTGAACTGGAAAGTTGATTTCTTAAACTTTTGAAATTTGAATTTTAGACTATTTTTATTGGATTCAAATGGAAGATGTTTGCTTATTTATGAATATTATCTTAAGTAAATGTTTCTTTATATTAAGGAAACATTTACTTAAATGATGTTAGTTATAAATAAGTACTAAAGAAGAACTTTGATGCTGATGGAATGAAAAATAAGAAACAAAGAGTACTTATAAAAAGGTTGCCGCAATTGATGATGGAGAGAGAAGTACCAAATCTCGATGATAGAAAAAAAAATGCTGCAACTTGCAATACAATAAGAGGATATAAAGATCAATGTTGTTGTGAGGAGAATGAAGATTTGCATAGACCCTTTTTTTTATTAAGTCTTGCAAAGGTACAACTCTAATACCATGATATTTGAGAAAAGAGGCTGCGTAAGCCAGATTCTATTGAAGTCAAGAAGTAAAAGAGAAGGTACAAGATGAATAAATAAGGAAAACCTAATCAGACCAAAAGGACTGAACTACCCTCAAGAAAGAAAAAAAAATAACAATAGAAAGGACAGAAATGCCGTTAATACAGTGTAAAAGATACTTGTTCACAGTGAATAGTCTATTCAGTCATCATTTATCAGGCCTTTTATAATTCCAAAGAATGGCTCACATAGTTTGCCAACTTAAGTTCCAACGGATAGAATTCTACTGTCACCGATCGATGTTTTGGTCGACCGTTGAAATATGGCATTTATAAATATATCATTAATAGTTGTTTTATGACCGTTGGAAGGATTTAAGTTATCTGGTCGATAGCTGGTCGACCGGTCAATCTGCCAATTAAGCAACTTGATCTTCTGTGGTTGATCTGGTTGACTGGTGAGGCACTGCTGGATGTTTTCCTCATATGCAATTTGCATTAGGTGGAAGTCAGATAAAAAATAAAACAAATACATCCAAATACATGAGGAGGGAGCACAAATGGTGGGTCAGAAGGAACCAAACAATAAATGAGGAATCCAACCATTTAAGACGGAAGAAGGCATACGATTAATAAGATAGCAGGCAGTTAAAAGTAAAACAGTATCAGCTCGAAAAGGTTTGGCCACTTTTATATCGGCTGATGGGCTGATAACCAATCCATGTCAAGATTTGATCTCTAAAATAATGAGGTCAGCTGGCAAAGTCTGATCCTCAACCAACATTTCACAGTATCTGAAAATTCTGTTAGTCACCAATGAATTCCCTAATGACAAAGCTACCGCCATATTACCTTCTATCAACCTCAGAAGTCAGAGTAGTACAACATAGGGAACAATGCATAGGAAGGACGATATATAGTACATAACACTTATTTATGAGTAGTACAAGACAGAGAACAGTTCACAGGAGGGGCAGTGTACAACACACAAAACTTATTTATAAGTAGTACTAAACATGAAACAGTTCACAAGAGGGACATTATATAGTCTAAAATTCATAATTTCGAAAGGATAAAAACTCAACCCTCCAGTTCAAGAACAATAACCACATCTTCGGTTGCGAGGTCAATTTTCAATTTTCATATGCTGGGTCTTTTTTACAATATAAAAATTTCATAAATTTTATTATAGTAAAACATCACTAAAACTAAAAGAGTGCCAAAATAATCAGTTGTTTTGATGCCGAAAAAATTATTTCCATCCATGACTTTAAACAGCATCTGTGATCTCCAAACAAGGTTTGATCACCACGTAACTCCTTCAATATTACTCGGATTCAAGCAAATCTCAAATTTGTTGAAAAAATGATTGTGCTAACTTTCTAACAAATCTGGTATTGTTTGAATCTAAATTATATTAAAGAAGTTATGCTCTGATCAAACCTTGTTTGTAGTATGCGAATTCTGTTCAAAGTCACCTGAATGGAAATAATTTTTTGAGCATCGAGACAAATGATTATTTTGATGTTCTTCTGGTTTTAGTGATGTTTTATTATAATAAGATTTATGAAATTTTTAGAAAGTTGAAAATGCCTCCGTAACCGAAAATGCAGTTTTTGTTCCTGGACTGGAGAGTTGATTTTTCATCTTTTTGGAATTTGAATTTAGATTATTTTTGTTGGATTCAAATGGGGGTGTTTGCTTATTTATAAATAATATCTTTATTAAATGAAATATAAACATTTATATTTTATTTATTTAAATGATATTATTCATAAATAAGTTCTACTTATTTAACTCTAAATACGGACTCTTACCATATTTGGTAATTATACTTTTCAGATGTAATTTATTTATTTATTTTGCTTTGTTTGCGTGCATGGCCACGTGGCATGCAGAACTAAATGCCCCGAGTATTATTAACTTTGTTTTTCTTCTGTCATCAATGCCTTCCATCGTTGGTGATCATCAATCAGCTTTTATAAAAGGAAGATGTATTGCGGACAATATATTAATCTGTCATGATGTGGTGAAAGGCATTGATCGTGCTTCTAGCCCCCCCATAGCCATTCTCAAAGTAGATCTCCACAAAGCTTATGACTCGGTGGATCGGCACTTTCTCATCAAAATCTTATCAAAATTGGGTTTTTCCACCATGATGGTGCGGTGGATTAGTGCTTGCATTCATACTCCCATGTTTTCTGTGCTTGTTAATGGAAGTCCTGCAGGTTACTTCAGAGGTCAAAGAGGAATTCGGCAGGGTGACCCTTTGTCTCCTTATCTTTTTGCCTTATGCATGGAACCTCTGTCAGTGTTAATAGATGAAGCAGTCAGAAGAAGATCTATTAAAATTCCCAACAGATGCAAAGCTCTTGCCATATCTCACCTCATGTTTGCTGATGATTTGATGATTTTTTCGAAGGCTGAAGTAAACTCTATAGAAAAGATTGTTGATATTATGAAGTCCTTCTCCAAGATATCAGGCCTAGTGGTTAATCACTCAAAATCTTCTATATTCCTGGGGGGAATTGCCAAAGAAGTGAAGGCCGAAATCATCTTATGTTCAGAATTTATGGAAGGATCTCTCCCCATCTCATATCTGGGTATTCCCTTGGTGCAAGCGAGTTTATCAGCAAGAGATTGTGATTCTATTATCCAGAAAATTAGATCAAAAATGGAAGGGTGGAAATCAAGATTTCTCTCCTTTGCTGGCGGGGTTCAGCTCATCTCCTCGGTGCTTCATGGGTGCTGTTTTTATTGGTCAAGTGTTTTCTGGCTGCCTCGGAAGACTTGCATGGTATTTGTGATGTTGGAGTTATGAAACACCTTTGGAAGCTTCTAACTCAAAATCAAAATATTTAGGTTCAATGGACAAAGCAGAGATACCTTAAGCATGACTCTATTTGGACTGTGAAATCATCAAAAAATTTCCCTTGGATTTGGAGACAGATTTTGTCCTTCAGGGATAGAATGAAAAGAAAGATGGGCATTTCTTTGGGCTCTGGGGTGAATACCTTCTTCTGGTTGGACCCTTGGCTAGGAGGAGAGCCTCTTTGGAACAAATTGGAAAATGCTAAGGATTATCTCTCAATGGAGGATAAAATGGCAAAAATCATTGATATGTGGGAAGGAGTTTCCTGGAAGGCTTGTCCTTTTTCAAATATCCAGGCTTTCAGGAGCATATGGGATGATTTAAGTCGGGTCCAATGGAGGCCAATGGATAGGGAGGATACTATTTTTTGGAAATTAGACCATGGTAAGACCAGCAACCTTTCTTTCAGAGATGCTTGGGATTCGGGCCGGAATAGGGGTCCGGTAGTGCAGTGGGACAAGGCTATTTGGTTCCCTTTAAATATCCCAAAGCATTCATTTGTGACTTGGAGAGTGTCTTTGGGATGCCCTTCCTACAGCTGAAAATCTCCTTATCGGGAATATAGTAGTTCCTTCAACCTTGTGGGCTGTGTGGGAGTGGGAGTGACAAAGAAGACCCATATTTTCTTTAATTGTGATATCTCTGAGTTCATCTGGAAAGAGTGTATGAGTAGATGTATCCCTTCTATCTCAAGGCCAGACTCCTTTGATACCGAAGTGGTTAGAATGGGGAATAGTAGATCCAAAGGAAAAGATCTTGATTCCATCCCAAAGATTATGTTCAGTGCGATTATCTATAATATCTGGAAGGAAAGAAACTCAAGAATTTTTGCTTCCAGAAAGATGTCAAAAGAGAATCTTGCTCGGCTCATCAAGCAGGAAGTCCAAGAAAAGATTTCTACTTGTAAATTCCGGAGGCCCAGGAGTAGTCTTGAGGTTTTTCTGATCAGCTAGTGGTGCATAGATGTTCATTAGGCTTGTTAGCCCTTGGGTTGGTGAAGGGTTCCTTGTTTAGGTTGTTGTTGTCTTTTCGGAGTTTTTGGTCTTGGTGGTCTTTCCCTGCTTAAGGGTTGTTTTGTTTCCTTTTGGGTGGTTTTCTCTACCAAAAAAAAAACTTTGTTTTTCTTCATGAGGTCATCTTCTCCCATATTGCAGACTAGATTGTTACAATTGCATATGGGTCCATGTGATGGAAGACTTCGACATTCATATAGGCTTTGATTGGTTGCAAGAGGAAGTAAAGGGAAGGGGAATGAACTTTTCAAACTTTAAAAAAAAAAAAAAACTTTCATAACTGTATCGTTATAATCCTGCATTCCACACCTAGTAAATGGTTAAACTGGTTCATCGATCGCTTTCAGCCTCGACTACTCTTATATATGTTCATGCCAAATTTGAAGGACATGTAAGGAGAGTGATAGCAGCCGAGAGAGAAGATAAAAGCAGCGAGTTCAGCAAAACAAGGTACAGTTGTTCTACCCAATGCAATTACAGGTATAGGTATCAATCGGTCCGTTCAATCTAGTCAGAATTGGTTTTGGTGGTGTATTGTCAAGCCCAAAACCAAACAATAAAGAAATGTTCGGTTTCAATCTGTATTGATTTCGGTTTTTTATTGGGCTGGCTTAGTGGGTTATTATCGGTCTATTATTCGATTGATTATGTTTTGATTTGGTTGCTTATATGTATTTATATTAAAAGATCGGGTTAATGGGTTTTTATCTGTCCATTATGGGGTTCAATTTTTTGTATGCATATTTAGTATATGAAAGAATTTCAAAATATTATAATAGGTCTCTCAATGCAAGTTCTGTAATTTCCACGAATGATAGAGGAAATGATGACAAGTGACAACTACTAGTGTAGTTGGTTGGAATCGGGCTTGACTGAGAGTTGCCAGTGTCAGCTGGATGGCTGACACCTAGCACTCCCTCACATCCAACGGTGTATATATATATATATATATATATATTGTTGATTGGAATTGGGCTCGACTCAAGTTTGGTTTGAACTTGAGACTTGCCAGTGTCGGCTGGATGGCTGCCACCTGACACTCCATCACATCCAAAGGTATATATATATATATATATATATATATATATATATATTAAACTGTAATTGGATTGGGGTGTATAGTATAGAAACCGAACCGACACAGATTGAAACCGGATCAAACCTTGAGACCTCTACGTATGACAATGACTAAGTCTCTAGATTGAATGATATGATAATGTTAACCCAGATTGTTGACATTAAAGGATCATTTGTACCGTATGACAATAAAATATTGGAAAAATTACTTGGACCTCCCCTTAACATCTCATTTATTATACAGACCTCCACTTGGCATCTCGTTTATTACATGGATTTCCCTTGACACTTATTGACTTACACGTACCTCCCTAAAACTAACAATGTTAACTTAAACTTTTTTAGGGACCAAAATACCCTCTGTTTAGATAAATGAATAGGTGCTAGAGAAAGTCTATGTAATAAACGAAATGTGAAAAAGATGTCCAAATAATTTTCCTTAATATATTTAATTGTCAGTGATGTTCTGGTTGTCCCGTATGCTTCCTCTTGCTTCAAATCTTTGGCCTAATTGCATAAAGTAAATTAATAGTTGAAGCAAATATTCCCAAATATTATTTTCATCAACTTATGGTCCTATACACCATACCCTAAATGTTATTGTGATCGGATAATTGAATGACTTTAAGTTCTCTTTGGTATGATTTATAAAATTGTTTA
Source organism: Protea cynaroides (assembly GCA_028583415.1). Lineage (NCBI taxonomy): Eukaryota > Viridiplantae > Streptophyta > Magnoliopsida > Proteales > Proteaceae > Protea > Protea cynaroides. Next base: position 87,183,942 of record CM053271.1, read on the forward strand.
TAGATTATTTGTGTTAAATCATTTATAAGAGTACATTTTTTTTTTATCATAAATAATAATCGTTTGATGCAATTAAACATAATAAATTACATAATAAGAAATTGATTTGGTATTACCGGTTTGAATAATAAATTATGTAAACAGTGGTCTATTCTTTTTCTTGGTCGCATCCTCTCCTCCTCAATCCCAGCAGCTCGCCTCCTGCATTCATGAAGCTCAACGACTTCCACATCAAGAAAGGAAAAGATCACTCTCCTATCTCTATCACTTTAAACTCAAATTAAAAAAATTCTGGTCATCTCATCAAGAGATGACAAAAAGCAAGAACATATTAAACATGAACAAAACGAGAAACAGATCGGACGAAATCTCTCCCTTCATTGCGCATGAGGGACCTTATGTGATAAGGAAGAAGCTCTCTCGTGCTTCTGCAAAACGAGAAACAGATCGGACGAAATCTCTCCCTTCATTGCGCATGAGGGACCTTATGTGATAAGGAAGAAGCTCTCGCCCCGGTCCTTAATAATCCACATTCTTACTTAGTACATCTATTAAAGCTGCATTCCCTCTACAGTTACCATGAACTTTCCACCGAACCACAATTTTGTGCTCTTTCGCACCCGAACAAATGGATCATATGCACGAGCTACGTACAACGCTTTTAAGAGAGAAGTTTAAGAAAGCCCCAGTGTAAAACCCGCACTCAGAAAACCCAACTTAATTTAGATTTTCTTACTGTGCCAGGGTTTTCCACCGTTGACGAACCCGACCCAATGTCAACTCAATGACCAACTCGAACCAAGTACGAACCAACTTGACAATATTTTAATTCTAGCCTTAAGTGCTCTTAAGACTGGGCACCAGTCGCGACAACCGGTTGCTAGAACCCAGAACTATCCTAGCCGGATACCGCGACCGGTAAAGCCAAAAAGGTTGCCCATGAATGTGAGTTTCAAAACTTCGTTACAAGGTCGAGTGAAAATATTATCTGGATCTAGGGATGGCCCAATGGGTCCCATTTCACTCCTAACTAATTTAGAAGTATTGGAGGAAGTAGAGAACCTATGAGACTCCTTTGATTGCCACTTGGCAGTCCCTAACAATCTCCAACACTCTAAGGAGTCCCACCTCAAGTGGGAGACTCCAATTTCATATAAGTTCCTTCAAAACCCCTCTCTCTCTCTCTCTCTCTCTCTCTCTCTCTTAGAGTACTATTCTATACTTGAAGTTCTGACACGTTCTTAGAGAGGAGAGAATTGGAGGAAGAAGAAGGAGGTTAGGAGTCTCTCTCTTTGAGTACTATTCTATACCTGAAGTTCTGACGCGTTCTTAGAGAGAGGAGAGAATTGAGGAAGAAGAAGGAGGTTAGGAGGAGGAATCACCTTGGAGATCACCGGCGTGATTCGATATCATCGATAGTTACTTTGAAATCGCTGTAAGTAAACCCTAAGGTATCCTATAACTGATTTAAAATTGAGAAGGATTGATAAAACCATGGATCATCAACCATTAATGGAGTTACTACTCATTAATGGCTGTGGATTTAAGAAAGTTCCATTGAATTCGACTCCAGGTTATACCTCGAGTCTGTTTATTATTATAAATCAAATAAGAACCCTAGTCTAGGTGGTTTACTGATTATTGACTTCACATGACCTAGAATAGGAGTGGAAATCCCACATAGATGTTAGGCCAAGGGTTCAACAATGGAGTTCCATAACAAAGATCCGTTGTTGGAATCTGGATGTATTAAATTCCTAGACCAACTCTTGAGAAGGTCCGATCGTGACTGGTAGTCTCGATATACGCAATCGGATTAGTGACTGAATGCATTTGGGAAGCCCTTGGAATGTAACCTAACTTGACATACGATTGCACCACTGCAACAGTCGGATACGTGACCGGTTGATAACAGTATGGCTCTCGAGAGCAACCGACTTTGACACCGGTCTCGACCAATCGCAATCGGTTGGTCCCAAGAAGCCCTGTATCAAACTGATTTGAATATTCATAGTATCTAATGATTCACTTATACACTAGGTGACTCGTGTGTAATTAAAGAGTAACCCGTTAACTGAGAATATCAATAATCTTCATATCTAAGGTGAAGAAATAGAACCCCTGACTTATTTTATGGAGTGTTTTTTTATTTTGATTATGCCTGTGATTGCATTGATTTGATTATGATAACATGTCACCCAATAACTGCTTTTGTATGTATTTGCATCTATATTATCTTGTTGTGTGAATGTGTGTTGAATATACTTTGTAAGGTCTGGTGAAATGGTCAAGGACCGAGGGATCCAACCTACTTGGTAAACATAACGTGTAAGGTTATTGCACCCTAGTGGGATGATAGCGTTCAAGTGGGGGTGAACGGACTGACTAGGATTCCTACTGGGAGTGTGAGGAAAATACATGAGATGACATGTAGGACTAATGGTTAGTGGAATGACCCATGTATTCAACCTTGGCTAACAAGGGGTCAGGAGTTGGTATGGATAGGGGACGAGAGGAAAGTATTGGCAATGTTCGTTGGAGTATCATTGGCCAAACCTTTGCCCTATCACTGTCTTTATAGGAGAAGTGTGGGAGTACCAAGGCTATTCGTGTAGGCTAGTGAGTGTCCATTTTCTTCAGTGCATGATGGTTATGGTCAGCTTTAGTTAGCGTAATCAAACTTTACCTTAGCACTAGCATACATTATACCGGACCAATTGCATTTGCTGTGTGTAATAAACTGATCATACATTTTGCTTGCTTGTTTGTCTGTTTTCTCATGAGCTCAAGTTGGAAAGCTCACCCTCACGCACACAAACTTTTTAGTTGATATTGCAAGTACCATTATAGCTGATTATGTGAATGCCCCAGTTGTCACTTCTATGGCACACATGGATGTACAAGCTTTGAAAGAAGAGGAACATGATCTTGACTGTGAATGTGATGTGTGCGTGGTCAAGTAGAAGACAACAAGGACATTGTGTCAGTTGCTGAAGAAGACTGATGAATTAGTTTAGTTGTTTAGTTTTATTTACTTTTACAATATTTTTTTATAGCCCAGTGTTATAAGGCTGAGTTATGAATGGTTTTAGTTATTTGGTTGTGGATGAAGGGAATAGAACAACTTTTGTTATAATGATTACTAGTTTATTTTAAGTATCAATAAAAGCTCAGTTGATTTATTATTTTAGCTATTTAATTTACTCTGATTAACTATTTGTGACATTGGTTATGGTGTGGTTGAGGTTGGACATGCATTACTTGCTAGATTTTGGGTTGGATTGAATATAAAATGTATGTCGGTTCAGTCAGTTTGAAATTTTACATATCGTAAATTTGGGGTGTGACACCCAGAGCCCTCCTTTTTAGGAGGTCGTTCATTCACTACTTGAATCTGACCAAAACTGCCCTGAATTCCTAAAAACAAGCACGATTCCTTCGAAACCCACTTTTCTTTGGCATCATCATCTCTATTCCTAGCCTCTAAACTAGGATCAACCCAGCTCATATTATCAAAATCAACGAAACCCTCGTCACAGAGGTCACATACGGGGACTATTCTCACATGTCTCTTCTCTAAATCAAGAAAAAAGTAATTAGACTTGATAATGTCTTCAGAGTCCCCTTCGATTTAAATGAAACCCCTTGGATTCTCAAGGGAAATGGATGATTGGACAACACCAGCAACTCCCAATCCTGAAACTCACCATGTTCTTCTATGGTGGGGGTTTTTTTTAATCAAACAATGGAGAGACCCTTAAAAGCCACCCCCGAATAAATCTAACCTTTTCCTTCCGTCAATGGAAAAACTAATAGATGGGAAGCTGAGATGAAAGCTAACACTAACTAGAAAAAGTAGATAGGCGGAAACACACGTCGAAAGGGGAAGAAGAGAAAACAGAATTCAGATCAGTTGCATCTACATGTACTCTTTATGGGATCCTATCACTATAGATGTGGTGCGGACATAGCTCTAAAGTGTGGGATCCACTGGATATGGACAGTGATGAAATCCCAAGAAGGATACAAATACATGTAGGTGAATTATTCTCTAGAAAACACACCTAAGGCAGAATTGATTTTATTGAGCCACATTGTTTTTAGATCTTTGATAACATTGACAGTTAGTCTATTCCTTGAGCTGTTAACACTAAAGTACACACATTATATTATCACGTAAACCACAATATACAAAGAAGTAATTTTAATTTTGGTAAAGCATGAAAAAAAGGTATCCTCTCAACAATCCACAGAACACGGTTGATATTTTTTAAAGCTATAGAGTATGAGATGATCATGGTCTCTCTTTGGTTTTACCTTTCCACGTTGACGGAAAGTGGTTTGTTGTTTCGACTTTTCCTAGAGTAGTTTTTTCGTTATGGCCTCTACTCCTAAAGCTTTGTGTTGTTCTCAGTCTGCATCAGGTAAGGAGGTTGCAAGCAGATCAATATCAGGTTATTCCTCTTCTTCTTGTGTGGTATTTGGGAAAGATGATAATGAGGATACCCTTGTGTTGCCTGAGGATGAAGACTCTTCTCTGAACTTCCCAGTACATCAGACTCTTATGGGGAAGGTCATCTCAACTAAAGTTTATAGGAGGCAAGCAATGACAGATGACTTGCCTCTTGCATGGAACACTCAACATGGAGTACAAGTCTCTAGTTATGTAGCAGACACCTTTGTTTTTCAGTTCAATCATGAACTAGATCTGTAGTGTGTGCTGCAAGAGTCGTCATGGATAGTTGTTGGCAACCAGATAATTTTGGAGATGGAATGCAGAAAGAAAATGGTTATTTGATTGGTTTCCAATATAGATTCTGTCACACCCCAATTCCAGCTGAACCAGAAGTGTGAGTGAACCGTCTCCAAAACCACGGTTCACACCAGGATCTCAATAGACTGTGTCAACCAATCATTCCAAACAATCTAACATAATGAGAGAGTAATACATAGCAGCGAAATCAAAAGATAAATGAACTGAGTTCTATGTTGTAATTAAAATAATTATCCAAATTATTCCATCATTCATAAAATTAAATAATAAAATATTACAATGTATTATTTCAAAATAAACCATCTCTAAAGGAAAACACAGAATGAGCACTCGCATGATACGTCATGCTCGTCCTCTACTGCCTGCGTATCCAGGGCAGCGACTGTACTGTACTGGGGCAGTCATGAAGTCCTCAACGGTATACCCTGCATCGAGATCTGAAAAGAATAGAATATATATATTCGTGTGAGCTCACAACTTAGCTCAGTAAGTTCAAAACCAATGCAACAAACAAAATGCAGGAGATAACATTACAATTTGGGTCAGGTATAACTTGTAAAATGCTATGGTAAGGTTTGGCGGCCACCACACCTCCATGCACGAGAGTGTGAGCACACCCAACAGTCAGGCAATAATCCACACTACTGTTGTTGCCCCACATCACTCACTCCGGTATAGAGATAGAGCTAGAGTCTGGCGGGCAGGCTAAGCCACCATCCCACGTCCTCCCCCTGATACCCTATATCGTACCAATACCTAAACCCCTATTGGCAATGGCTTGCAAGTGGGTTCCGTTTCTAACCAGTCCTATATGTCAATACAGTATCTATGGCCCTACCCCAGCACGACTCCCTACGACATAGAGATAGGGCTCGAGTCTGGTGAGCAAGATGAATCACAATCCCACGTCCTCCCCCTGATACCCTATTCGCACCAAGTTTGCTAAGGTAGATGGCGATATGAAAAAGATGTTAATGTGAGGATATATCTAGGGTTCCACTCCCCTTCACATTCCACACACTAACTAAAAACATCCACATGCCTAAACATTCAACAACCTAGCATATGAAATGCATGAACAGATAATAATAATTTAAACAACTATCATGGCATGTGAAATGCACAAACATCAGGCAAGCAATACAGATACAAATTTAATCACAAAGGTTTATTGTTATCTAATTAATTAGGGTTTGGGGTCTTGTCCCTTACCTGACATATGATAACTATTCCGTTCTGCATCACAGGATCTACTCACGCTGTCAACAAGTCCTACATAGTTATACCCATAAGTTAAAATTCATTTATTAAGGTCACAGCTGGTCAGAACCATGTTTGGTCAAGCAAACAAGGCTCGGAAGGCATACCCGTCGCAATACCGGTCTCAGTAGGGTGAGACCGGTATGGGCCTACGGTATATACCGGTCGCACTCTTGAGTGAGACCAGTATGTGCCTGCAGTATATACCGCAGGCCCATACCACAGGACCTTGTGTCCAACCGGTATGTTCTACGGTTTGGATCCGAGAATCCGATCTCGGATCTCCCTTCCTCGTCGATCATCGGCTTGGTTTCTAGGGTTTCTCCTAACCAACTCTAAGGTCTAAATACTCTATTAGCCTTCTAGGTTTCGACTAGGACGCCGTATCATACCCAGATTAGATCTAAATGAGAAAACTAGGCTTTATTAAAAGTTCTAGGATTTTGGATCGCTGCGCCGCTTCACGGCTCCGATTCGGAATCCTATCATTACTATCACACCCCAATTCTGCACTATTCAGAATGATGTGATGAACCGCTAATAAACCAACGGTTCAACCAGGATCTCAAATAGGCTATCCCCGCGTTATCCAAACTTATACACATCCATAATCATAATCAGAGTAAATACACAATAGCGGAAATCTTATAAATAAATGAACTAAGAATCTATGTGATATTAAAATTTAAATAACAATTTATTCTGTATCAACCGAGACATAAGTAAATATCAATACAAGTTGTTAAAAAATCCAAATAAAGAAACCTATAAAATATCTAATCAAATACACACGAGTTGCACTCGCAAGAGGAGTCGTGTGTATCCACTTCAGCTTCAACTTCCATCGCTGCCACGTTCCCGTACGCAGACGCATTCATATAGTCTTCAACGGTATAACCTGCATCATCAACTAAAAATATTTGACGTCGAGGGGTGAGCACACATCACGGCTCAGTGAGTAGCCAAAACAATGCAACAACACATATGCATGCAAATCAATTTATATCTTTGGTCCGATTTAAAGTTTACAGTATGCAATAGAAATGTTTAGGTAGCCAAAGGTCGCGTTTATTGACCCCGCCTCTATATACGAGTGTGTGACGTTACCCGAAGATCACGTTTATCGTCAACTCACATGCACCCAATCATGAACATTATATAACAAAGGTTACGTTTATTGCTATATAGTGTCATACCAACACGTAAGCCCTTGTTAGCAAGGACTGCAAACTGGGCTCGCAACTAACCAATCCTAATGCCAAAAAGTGTATCCAAGGCCTCACCCCAGCATCCCTCAGAATGTCCATAGAGATAGAGCTAAGGCCCCCCGGTAGAGTCAGAGACTACAAGGACCGAGACCACCTCCCCTGATACTCTACGACATAATAGTTCTGCTAAAGTAATGGCGATACGACGATGCTAATGCCCAAGACTTGAGTTAGAGATAGAGCTAAAGTGCTGAGACCCGCCAAAGGTTAACGTTTATTGACGTTCTCATCACACCTCCCCTGATACTCGCTCGCATCAAGTATACCAACCACACACATACAAGCACATGCCTATTCCTATCATCATCATCATCATCATGTTATAAACAATAAAGTAAATATGCATGAACAAGTAATAGAAATATTGGATGGCATACTGTATGCACATTACAAACATATTCGCATAGAATCAAGCATAACATAGGACTCAAGAAATAGAAAACAGTTTTTGTTATTAACCAATTTAGTTTAGAGTTCTGATTCCTCACCTTAGCTTGCTAATAAATACTTTTCCAAGCTTTATAATCACATTTATATTGTTATTGTATTGCTAGAAAACCTAACAAAGTTGATAGAATTTAATTAGAATTTATTCGGAATTAAAAACCATTCTGTCAACTGAAGGTCGGAGGTAGGGTCGGAGTCAGGATCGACCCTGGGTGCGACCCTCCCTTAACTCTGAACTTCCCGAACACTGAGGGTCGATGGTCAGGAACACCTAGGGTCGGATGGTCATCGACTCTCGATGCGACCCTCTGTGCACTTTGGTCCAATTCCCTCTCTTTAATCCATTCTTCGTGTTTGGGGTCCTATGGCTTGCTTCTACATTCCATTAAACATCCATTCCATGGTCTGGAACCATGTATAGTCCCTCTAAATAGTTTTCATGCATTCTCCTATGGTTTTCCATGAAAACCTAACCATAGATTGATGGTTTGGGTTTCTCCGAGATCACACTCTCAACATTAACTAACCTAAGGTCTGTAGAAACTCATGGAATTAGTATCCATACCTGAGAAGATTATTTTTTCTCTGAAATTCTTCTCCTTTTTGCTAAGTTCTCTTCCTTGCCTTTCTTCTTCCTATTTTCCTTTTCCTCTCTTTCTCTCAATTCAATTAGGGTTGTGAAAGGAGTGAAAGTGGCTTAGGGACGTCCTTTAAATAGAGTAGGAACATCCTAAAATAAGTCCCTTTGAGATTAGGAAAGAATCCCAATCGAAAATTAGGAAATTTTTAATTTCTATTTCGGCAGAATCCGAGGGTCGATGGGAGGGTCGATGATCCCGTCGACCCTAGGGTCCTAAGCTGTCCGACCCTCCCTTCAAAACTGAAAGTCTGACTTTCAGTTTTGGGAGGTCCGACCCTGCTTAGCTGGGTATGCGACCATTTCCCTATTTTAAGTGTTTTTGGGTCGATTTGATACCTGGGATCTCGATATCCTTCACGCCCTTGGTCCATTTGACTCGACCATGACGGTAAACCTGGTTCAAGGTGGTAAGACCGGGTTAGATTGACACGGGTCTTACAATTACTAAGAGGATTGAGCACTTACCGGTGTTTGTCTGTTGGCAGCGTGCTCTTCCAACGGAAATCCTCTTATTGAGCGGTTTCCTCCCTCCTTGCTCCTTCTCAGATCTCTTCCAGACGGCTAGAGTTTTGGGAAGGATCCAAGGAGGGTCAAGGTGTCTATTAATAGTGGGAGACCATTCTAGAAAGGTTTCCCATGTCTAGAACTTTCTAATTTTCGATTTAGAGTGTGGGACCGCACATACCGGTCTCACTGAGTAAGATCGGTACTGAGACCGGTATGTAATCTTTATAGTTTTACACCTGGTTCTCGTACCTGGATTATATGGTTTGTCACCCAGCTTCGCCTTCCGGTCCGGTTATGATTGGGAGACCTGTCACCATATAAAACCATGGGTTAGATCGGATTTTCAAAGCATCGTTCTTACAGATTCAATTGCATGGCGTTCCATCAGAACTGCTCACGGATAGTTTGGCCACTAAACTGGTGTAGAAGGGTGGTGTTCCTGAATCATGCATATCGATGGCAATGCTTATAGCAAGAAAGTAAGTTATCTACATGCTCGTATCACATGGCCATTATCAATGTAGCTAAAAACATCGTTTACTATTAAAAGGAAGTTAGAAGCAGATCATGTGGTTTTAGTTAAGTATGAACGACTTCCAATTTTTTGTGCTTACTGTGGTATTTTGGGACATGAAAATGAGCGATGTGAATCATATTTTGAGGCGTGTCACTATTACATTGTCGCTCATGGTTGTCAAACTGATTTCTTATGTCCTGATTCTCCCATTTGTGGTTTCACTGCTGATTTGAAGGGGGTTGTTCAACCGAAGAAGCTCGTCAAAATGGCTCGACAGTTCCCGGTGATGTTACCAAACTCTTAGATTGTATAGCAGGTAGAAAGTGGTATTCCGGCTGCTGTGGTTCAATTGCAAAACCAGAATTCAACGCTGTTTCCTTGGCACTGGTTGCTTCGGCTTCTCTCTTCTCTTGTGGTTCCATCAACAAGAGGTGTACTGTTGCATACACCGAATCAGGGGATTTCTTTTGGCAGTGGGAGTCAAGAGAAGTATAGATCAAGAATAAGTAATGCCTCCATCTTAGTCGATAAGCAGGTCACTGACGTACGTGCCCTATTCAACAGGTGTTTCAACTCCTCCTTTGCATCGCAACCAAGTGCCTGGTGTGGTGGGTCCCTCAATTACAGAAGTCACTTCAAGTGCTTTATCTCATTACACCCTGATTTCGCCCAAGTAGTCTACTATAATTTGGTTCCTAGGTTTTCTGAAATTCAAGTTGGGATTGAGTTGGCAGTTCAACCAGTTCGATTGTCCACTATCCCTCCTTTATCGGTTGAAGTCCCACTTCTCACACATCCCGTCTGTCCAATTTCGTTTCTTTTCCTCATCGGAGGGCTCCACTTCCTTCTCGCAATCCACTCTTCCCCAATTGCAGTTTGTAAATGTCGATATTGAGCACTCGATGTCACAAAGATCTGGAGTGATGGTCGATCAGCAAGGAGATATAGCCGAGGGCAGTTCCAGTTGAAATTTGGGGGAATCCCATTCTGTGAAAAGAGCTCGTTCGAGCCTCTCTGCTCCTATGATCTAATGGAGTGGCCATTCATCAGAGGTATTTTGACTCATCTGGGCTTTGCTTCGTGCTGGGTTAATTGGGTTATGAAGTGTCTATCTATAATTAGATACACATTGATTATTAATGGGGTTGAAAGAGGATTTTTCATCCCATCTAGGGGGATTAGACAAGGGGATCCATTATCCCTTGCATTATTTATCATTTGTGCTCATGCTTTGTCAGCAATTGTCAATGCCAAATTTTAGAGTAGGGATTTAAAGGGTATTCAGATTTGCAACAGAGCACTTGCTCTTACGCATTTACTTTATGATGATGATTGCTTGATGTTTGCTAATGCAAAATTGAATGAAGTAATAAATATGCAGGTGTCAACACCCCATTTTTGCTTGACCTCGCCTAGACCAGTCCAGACCGAACTGGTCAGCTCACGTGAATGCTCTTTATGTATTTGCTTTATATATTTTTATATATATGATATATACTATATATATTTTTATATTTTGTAATATATATAAGGAAAAGGAGAGAGAGAGAGAGAGAGAGAGAGAGAGAGAGAGAGAGAGAGAGAGAGAGAGAGAGAGGCCATTGCCCATGCACGTTCATCTACCCAAAGCCCAAGATCACCCCTTGCTCCATTCGACACCTCATTACCCAAAGCCCAATGCTATTCAATAGCCCAGCCATAAGCCTACCTTGAGCTACCTACCTATACTACCCCACATTAACACATCATAACCCGACAATCCAAAGGATATTTCCACTTGCAAAGCGAGACCGAACTGAGGGATTAGAGGAGGCCATCAAGCTCAGCCAAGTGGTGGCCGATAAAAGGAGCTGAACCGAAGAGGAAGAGGAGGGGTTTTCTTGATTTTAGCTGAAAAAAAATCAGAGGGAGAGAGAAGAGAGGTGAGCAAAGGTCGTCGACAATGGAGTTTGTAGCTCGAGGGTGGGAGTAAGAAAGATTTCAGAGAGAGGGAGGTAAGTTATTGTAGAAATTAGAGGAGAAGTAGAAGAAGAGAGCAAATCAGAGAGGGAGATAGGAGAGTCGAGAGAAATCTCAAAGGAAAAGCCGCCATTAACCCCCTCTCTTTATCCCCCGACCATCTGTTACCGCTGCACACGCCGGCAAGCTGCGTCGCCAATGATTCTTGATCGGCACTGTCCTCCATCAGTTTCCTACCACCATTGACTCCTGAGCTCGTGAAGGATTTGCATTTGGGTATTCTGATCAGAACCGTAAGAGGGAGACATCACTGCTGCCATAAAGGAAAGAAAGAAGCATCAACACCATCATCGGGTTGGACTGTGAGATAGATTGTGTGGTTGCAGCAGAGAAGTATTGATCATCACTGATAACAGTAACTAGGGAGAAGAAGAACAATCAAGGATCACAGGTATTTAGTCCTTTTCCCCCCAATCCCTATCAGTTGTGTTAGATATGTCTTTCTTACTTTGTTTTGTATGATTGGTCACTCTCTCTCTATCCCTCTGTAGAGTTAAATTTTCTTTATAGTGTTGCTTATACGATTGCTTATTTGATTTGTTAGTCATTCTTTTTGGCTTTTATTTTGTTATCTTTAAATGTTTCCTAGTTCTTCAGATGTTCATCAGGAATGTAATTGAGAGTTAGGTTTCTTTGTAGCATTGTTTAATCCTTCTCATGCTGTGCATCTAACCCTGTGAATGAACCTGATTATCTATCTCCCAAGGTTTTATACTTAACAAGGAAAGATTAAACCAGGTTTTTATCTACTTTAACTTTAAAGTATCTTTGGTTGTTTGCTATTAGGTATGATTCTAATATATAGAGGTTTGGTCTATTTTGGATCAGTCTAGGTCTCTAAGGTTCGGCCTGATCTGGTTCAAGTCTGTTTAGTCTGGTATTGAGTCCAAGTTTGTGTAGCTATAGGTTCATTTTTTTGGTGTGGTGTGTGTTGGTTCATGTTTGGTTTAGGTTTGGTCTACTTGAAGATAATTCAGATTTTTTTATGGAGGGGTTTAGGTCTAGTTGGTTTTGTTTGGGTTAGTTTAGGTTTGAATTTGGATTAGACATGTTTGGGTTCAGTTTGGTTCAAAGTTTTAGTTTAGAATTGGTTCTTGGTCTGGTCTTTAGATCTAGGTGTATGTCTAGATTGGTTTTAGGTTGGTCCGGGTCAATCTAGATTCTTGTTTTAGAGTACAGTTTAAGTCAGTTCTTGGCTGGCTTAGGCTAGTCCAGGTTCATGCCTTTAGAGTCAGGTTTAGTTTGGCTCGGGTTGGTTTGGTTCAGATCATAGGTTTGGTCTGGCTTTGTTAATGTCTAGGGCAAGTTTAGGTCTAAGGTTGGTCTAGGTTTAGGTTTGGTTAGCTTTGGATTATTAATGGGTCTAGTATAGAAGGTCTATTGAGTGGGTTTGGTTTGGTCCAGTTGTGTATTGGATCGTGTCAGACCTGATTTGGACTGTTATGGTCCAAGTGTGTCTAGGATGTGATTCTTGGGTCTGATCCAGTTAAGGTCTGGTCTAGTTGGGTTGGTCAAGTCTGGTTGAGGTCAGGTTGGGTTTCAGGTTCATTTGGTCTAGGTTTGAGTCTTGGTAGTTGGGTTTGGTTCAATGAATGGGCCTGATGTAGTTGGATTCAATTACTGTTCATGATGGGCTTGTTTGCTTGTTGGCTTGTTTGCTATGGAATGACTTGATCCATAATGTTAGGATACAATGATATATATTGCAAATCATCTTCATATTTATATATTAACATGTATTTCTTTTTATCAACCCACGTATTTTATTTGGTTTAATTGATTATCTTGTTTTTTGTGATAGGTTTATAGATTGGAATATATATATATATATATATATATATATATATATATATATATATATATATATATATATATATAGAGAGAGAGAGAGAGAGAGAGAGAGAGAGTTGTTGTTATTGTAACAAAGGTTTGTTACGTTTAGAAACATAACAAAATAAATCTGGACCATTCATTTTTACTATTTTTTTCAATCTAATCCATTCAAATTTGGGGAGTGTTGTAGTAATGTTTAGAGTACTCGTACACATGCATGGACATACAAGGGATGCATGCCAATACATAGAGGGTATTTGATTGGATTAGAGTTTGAAATTCGACATGTGGGTAATCTAGACTGTGTTCTTTCTATCCAATGGTTGGAATGGACACATCATTTACCCATGTGACAGAATATATTCCTTGTTACGTTTAGAAAAATAACAAACCCTTGTTACAATAACATTTCCCTATATATATATATATATATATATATATATATATATATAGTCCAGATTAAATGATTATGTCAACATCTGTTCCTCACCCTCAAGTGATGTATACCTGATGAACACATTTTATGTGTGAATTTAGGACATAAAATATACATCTCTTATTCTATTTATGATGCTTTTCGGGTATTTAATGTTGATTTTATGTTTGTTGGGTGTAGGTGAAAGAATGGAGAAATTTGAGCTTGAAAAGATCATTTTATGAATTTTTGGTGATCCTGTCCAGTTAACTCACCCATTCAACTCAGCAGCGGGGTATAAGACGAATTTTATGAGGAGAGTCACGAATTTTGTGTATAAGATCAGTCTTGGACCAAGTCAAAGAGTAGCCCAATCTCATGTGAAATATTTTATTCTCTTGAGAAAATATTCTTTAGTTATTTAGAATCAAATTTACAAGATTGGCATGACATGGAAGAATGGAAAGTTCCAATCGATTATGGAAGTTTTCAAGAAGAGATAATGACGTTAAAGATATGATGAATTTGTGCAAGATTTTTTCTACTCAAGAATCATCCATATACAATGAACCTACAAGATTGGAATTCGATTACCAAAATTATCTCCACAAAATCTCTTGTAATTCAATTGTAAAGATTGATTGTGATCTTTATTCACTTGTATATATATGTGATGCTCAGCAATAGAAAATCATCCAAGAATTCTATTATGAGTTTTTTCTTAGTTTTGAGAATTTATGAGAGAGTTTGAGATTCTAGTTTTTTTCTTTTCAAGTTGTGTTCTTCTTGCTTAAGTTTATTTTTATTTATTTGTTTATTTGTTTTTAGTTTTCATTTCAAATTTAGAACTCTGTAGTAGGGTAGATAAATATAGGTTGTACCCCATTACTAATTTAATTTAAAGGAGAAGGCTCCCTTTATAATCGTTTGCACATCGCCTTGGAGTGACAACAAGATGACGAGCAACGACAGAGAAATCTTCTATCGAGATAAGTTTTTCTTACATTCTTTTACTTTTAATTTCATTTCTTTCTTGCAATAAATTTGTGTTACTTTATGGTTATGGTTTCGTAAATTTTCGTACCGTTATGAATGGTTATTATTGTTTTTATTGCTTGATTAATTTTTATTTAAAGTGATTAGGGTGTTAATTCAATCATATCCCTTTGGTACGCTTTGCCTTATTTGAGTTAGGATAATAGCGATTCCTCCCTGAGATCGATCCGTTACGTATGATACCGTGCACTTGCGGTTACATACATATTTAATTCACATCAAGTTTTTGGCGCCATTGTCGGGGAGGCAAACCGTTATTTTTCCTATTTTAAATAGTTCAAAGTGATTTTAAAAAAATACAAAAAAAAAATTTCATTGAATTCTAAATGATTTAAAAAAAAAAGAAAAGAAAAATGCAAAAAGTTTACGTTGGTTTTTATGCCTTCCTTTGCACCTCCGATCCGTTAGGTTGGAATAGTACAATCGACGTCCAATCCTAACCATGATATGGTGTTAAGGGATGCTGGCTATCGAATTATCAAGAGGAATAACGACCAATAGCTTTGACGGTAACGGTGTTGTTTCTCAAGGTAATTGCGGATATGACCGGTCTCTAAGCTATTGATCGTCAGGAGGTTTGCATTGACCCCGATTCGAAAAAATCCAGTTTTTCGCATCGAATTTAGAGGAAAAAGAAAAAAAAAAATTTGAAACAGTTTTGTGCATGAGTGTATGGACTCGTGATTCTAGCAATCGTCTAGTAAGAGTCTCATCATTTACAATGGCTGAACCAAAGATGACACTTAAGGATAGATTTTACCCTGCTAGGGCAGCACAACCTTCATGTATTCAATTGCCGGCTACTACAGGCAACAACTATGAATTGAAAACTCAATTCATTACCATGCTTCCTCATTTTCATGGGTTATTTTCGGAGGATGCATACTTGTTCCTCCGTGAGTATGAGGAGGTGTGTGCCCTCATTAAAATGCAACAGTTCAGTGATGATGCTGTCAAATTGAGGTGCATCACTTTTTCATTCAAGGATGAAGCTAAAAAATTGGCTTTATGGTCTTCCCACAAATTCCATTACATCCTGGGAAAAATTTACTGTGTTATTCCTTAAAAAGTTTTTTCCTCTTCACAAGACAAATAAACTTTGAGGGGATATAATGTTGTTCAAACAAGAGTCAAATGAGTCTTTTTCAAGACTCATGGAAAGGTTCCAAGGTCTACTCCAAGAGTCCCCTCACCATGGTATTGAAATATGGCAGCTTTGTCAAATTATTACGAGGGGATAGACTTTCCTACCAAGCAAATGCTTGAGTTTATGTGTCATCGAGGATTCACTTCCTATGAGGATGTTAACGATGCTTGGAACTTTTTGGCGGATCTAGTCGAAAAAACAAGAGAGTGGGAGTCTGTACAGGAGACAGATCGCACCCAAAAAGGTAAAGGTTACTTTGTCGATGGCATAGTAGCTAAGGAGACACACTTAGATAGCCTTATTAAAAGGATAGAAGCTTTAGTTCCTAAAGACTCTATCCAAAAGCAAGTCCTAATGTGCAACTGGTGTCAAACTCCTGGACACACAGTAGAGGAATGCCCTTCACAGGGAAATTCTCAGAATGCTAATGTATGTGCACTTTACAATCCGTATAGTAATACTTACAATCCAGGATGGAGAAATCACCCAAATTTTTCTTGGAACCAAAGGAACCGTGTTGACCCATCCCAATTTCCAAATCAAGGTCCTCCTAGTCACACCAGGCCATATGCTCCCCCTAGACCCAATTTTGTTCCCTAATGTAATTTTCAGCAACCCCTTGGGTTTTCTAACACGGGTGAGCCGGCCAGACTCAGTGAGTTGGAGAACAATTTGGTAGCTCTAATGGCAAGGCATACCAGTATGGAGAAAACACTTACCCAATTGGTTACCCTAATGTGTGAAAAGAACAAGAATATTCTGCCCAGCCAATCAGAGACCAACCCATGCCATCACCCACAGCCAAATAGGTCAAACCTCAAGTGAATGGCATAGAGAGTCAATCAGGGTCCTCCAAACAATGCAATGTAGTCCATGCATTACGGAGTGGCCAAGAGTACCTAGGGGATGAAGCACCAAAGAATAAATCCATAGTTGTTCCTGTTAATGTTCCCCAATCTGAGGCAGCTACTGAGCCTCTTTCTTTAGGTTTGTTTGATGGACCTGAAAGACCTAAAGAGACTATCCCAGACAGAGTTTTTACTCCACCAGCCCCATTCCCTAATAGGTTGGTAAACCAAAAGAAGACTACTTTAGTTGATAAAATTTTAGAGGTCTTCAAATAGGTATAATTGAATATCCCACTTTTGGATGCAATTGACCAAATTCCTATTTATGCAAAAGTCCTTAAAGACTTATGCACACAAAAGAGGATTAGTCAAATTCCTAAAAAGATATTCTTGGCTACACATTTAAGTTCCCTTCTGAACCATCTTGTGACAGCCAAATACAAGAACTCTAGCTGTCCTACCATTTCTTGCATCATAGGCAACAATTTTATTGATCATGCTCTGCTAGACTTAGGTGCAAGTGTGAATCTTCTACCTTATCATGTTTACCAACAATTAGGATTAGGAAAGTTGAAACCAACGTCCATCTCACTTCGACTAGCTGTTCGCTCTGTAAAAACTCTAAAGGAATGGTAGAGGAGTTTTGTTAAAGGTAGGAGAATTTCTTTTCCTGTGGATTTTATTGTTTTAGAAATACATCCTGTCTTCAATAGGGATCAAATCCCTATCATTTTGGGGAGACCGTTTCTGGCTACAAGCAATGCACTGATAAATTGCAGGAACGGTCTCATGAAACTGTCATTTCAAACTGTTGATTTAAATGTATTTAGGCTGGGTAAGCAACCGAATGAGGAAATACATATGCTCCAAGAATTCCCTGACCATGTAGAGACCACTTTTGACATTGACTTTCACTCGAAATTCTTACAATGTATGGAAGCGTTGGGAGGAGTAGCGGATACTTTCTCATCAGCGGCATGGAATATCCACACACCTGTGGAACCTCTTGGACCTCTATCCACTGCCAATCTCAAGCCCTCAATGGTTGATCCACCTAGCTTAGAATTAAAGAAGTTACCATCCACTCTGAAGTATGCCTTCCTAAGACCTAACCAGACTCTTCCTGTTATTATTGCATCTGATTTGACTTCTAATCAGGAAAAAGAGTTAGTCAAACTCTTACAAAATCACAAGGAAGCCTTAGGTTGGACTGTGGCTGACATCAAAGGTATTAGTCCGTCTATTGTTCAACATCATATACACTTTATGGAAGATACCAACCCCTCAAGGGAACCTCAGAGACGGGCAAATCATGTGATGAATGAAGCCATTAAGAAAGAGATTCTAAAGTGCTTAGCTCATGGGATCATATATCCCATATCTGACAGTGAGTGGGTAAGTCCAGTACATGTGGTACCAAAGAAGTCAGGAGTCACTGTAGTTGCTAATGCTGACAATGAATTGATTCCAACCCGTATCCAAACAGGATGGAGAGTCTGCATAGACTACAGAAAGCTGAATACGACAACGTGGAAGGATCACTTCCCTTTGCCTTTCATTGACCAAATGTTAGAGAGGTTGGTCGGACATAAATACTATTGCTTCTTAGATGGATACTCCAGTTACAATCAAATCCCCATTGCCTTAGATGACCAACACAAGACCACTTTCACATGCCCCTACGGAACCTATGCTTACCGGTGCATGCCTTTTGGGCTATGCAATGCCCCTGCCACTTTTCAAAGGTGCATGATGAGCATATTCTCATATATGGTAGAACAATATTTAGAAGTATTCATGGATGATTTTTTGTGCATGGGTCTATTTTTTCTGATTGCCTACATAATCTTTCCTTAGTTCTGGTCAGGTGTACGGAGAAAGATTTAGTTTTAAATTGGGAGAAATGTCACTTAATGGTAAAACAGGGCATAGTGTTGGGTCACATCATTGCTAAAGATAGGATCATGGTTGACAGAGCCAAAGTAGAATTGATTGAAAAGCTACTTGTTCCCAAATCTATTAAGGACATTCACTCCTTTCTAGGGCATGCCGGTTTCTATCGGAGGTTCATTAAAGAATTTAGTCAAATTGCTCGTCCTCTCCCCTCTTTGCTTGCTAAAGACCAGCTCTTTGATTTTAATGATGCCTGTCTTGAGAGTTTTAATCAACTCAAAAATATTTTGACCACTCCCCCGTTATTCAGGCACCCATATGGACAGAGCCCTTTAAGCTTATGTGTGATGCTTCTGATTTTGCATTAGGAGCTGTCCTTGGGAAATGGATCAATAAGTTACCCCATATAATTTGTTATGCAAGTAGGACTTTAAACGATGCACAGCTTAATTACACCACCACTGAAAAGGAATTCTTAGCTGTTGTATTCGCTTTAAAGAAATTGCATGCCTACTTGATAGGATCCCATGTCATTGTGTATACGGATCATGCCGCTCTCAAGCATCTCTTGCAGAAAAAGGATGCCAAAGCTCGTCTCATTAGATGGGTTTTACTTTTACAAGAGTTTGACTTTGAGATTAGGGATAAACCAAGAATAGAAAATATGGTTGCTGACCACTTATCCCGACTGCCTAATTCTTTGACTGTCGATTCACCAGTCAACAAGTCTTTCCCAGATGAGCAATTGTTTGCAGTATCTAGTGAGCCTTGGTTCGCTGATATTGTAAATTACTTAGTAACGGGTGCGACCCCTTCCCATTGGTCCGCCCAGGATAGGTATAGATTCCATTCCCATGTCAAGTACTATTTTTAGGACGATCCATATCTATTCAAGACTTACCCTGATCAGATTATCAGGAGATGTGTACCTGACCATGAACAACAATCTGTGCTGTCTTATTGTCATGATCAAGCGTGTGGTGGCCACTTTGGGCCAAATAAGACTGCGACCAAGGTTTTACAGTCTGGATTCTACTGGCCTAGTCTTTTTAAGGATGCATTTAATTATTATAAGCCATGCCCTTCTTGTCAGTCTTTAGGCCGCTTTACCAAGCGGAATATGATGCCACTAAAACCAATTCTGGTGGTTGAAATTTTTGATGTTTGGGGCATTGATTTTATGGGTCTGTTCCCAAAGTCTTTTGGGAATGAGTATATCTTATTAGCTGTGGACTACGTGTCCAAATGGATAGAAGTTGTTGCTACTAAGACCAATGACCACAAGGTAGTCATTAAATTTTTAAAGGAGAATATATTCTCCCGATTTGGTACCCCTCGAGCTATCATTAGCGATAGGGGGAAACACTTCTATAACAAACCATTTGAGGTCCTTGTTCGAAAATATGGTATTACCCATAAATTGGCAACCCCTTACCACCCTCAAACTAGTGGACAGGTTGAAGTGTCCAATCGACAAATCAAGCAAATTTTGGAAAAAACTGTCAATCCTACTCGTAAGGATTGGTCTATTCGCCTCATAGATGCTTTGTGGGCTTATAGAACTGCTTTCAAGACCATTCTTGGTCAATCTCCTTACCGTCTAGTGTACGAAAAAGCCTGCCATCTACCAGTAGAATTGGAACATCGAGTATTTTGGGCAATTAAGAAATTAAATTTTGATTTGTCAGATGCTAGCACTCATAGAGGACTCCAACTCAATGAGTTGGATGAATTAAGAAATGATGCCTACGATAGTGCCCGCATCTATAAAGACAAGACCAAGGCTTATCATGATAGACATATCCTTCAGAAGTCTTTCACCCCTGGCGACAAGGTTTTGCTTTATAATTTTTGTTTGCATATTTTTCGTGGTAAACTTAGATCTCGTTGGGAGAGCCCTTATATTGTTCAAAATGTTTTCTCATCGGGTGCAATTGAGATTTTAAATCCAGGTACAGGTGCAACCAGCAAAGTGAATGGCCAGCGTTTGAAGCCATTTTTGGAGCTTCCACACAACTCCACTGAAGAGGTCATGGATCTCCATGAGCCTTTTTACACTGATCCTTGATTCAGGGAGTTTTTTTCTTCCCCTTGTCCTTGTCTTTTATTTTTCTGTATACATTGAGGATAATGCATGATTTAAGTATAGGGAAATGGTTGAGATTTCATTAAAAAAAATGAATTTTGAGCTTTCATTGTAAATTTTAACTTTTTAACTTTGGTTTTTGAGAAAGTCAATCACTATTTCTATGGTTTTGACACAAAAGAGGAAGGAGAAAGAGACCTAGGAAACTATCGCATACGAAGTAATGAAACCCTATGTGAGGATAGTACTTAGGCTGTATTTTGAGATGGGAATTAAGTTAGAAAATACATCTTACCTCTCCTGAAGGGATGGATATTTTATGATTATAGTTGGTAATTTCAACCTTTGAATAAAGCTGAGACCTCCTTGTACTATAAAAAAATCATAATAAGAAAATAATAATATAAGAGTTTTTTTGTTCTTGGAACTATACAGGACATTCCGCCTCAAGAAGCGAGGTGTCTTGATTGAAATTCCTTGGATACAGCTCTTGTTAAAAAAAAAAAAAAAGTACTCTTTAGCATCAATGTCTTTAAAGATATATGCCAAAAGCGAAGCTACATAGTAACATGGGAATGCATAACCACCTGCACTTCTCAAGTCAATTGTAGTGGAATAGCTTAAAGAGGAAAAAAGAAAAAGAAAAAAAAAATACAAGTGTTGAAAGCTATTCTTGGGTCTTGGTTACCAGTATGTTACAAAGGGTTCACCCTAAGGAGAGATATGTTTGGAAGATATAACAAGGTTTCTTAATTGAGATGCAACCTTAGTGTTTGAATCATATGAGGTAGCAATGTTCAAGTGTGGGGGTTTCTATGTTTTCTTGATCCCAAGTTAAGTGTCTTGACTAATAAGATATGTGTGTGCTCTCTTTCCTTAATACCAAAATTAAAGTTTGAAATTTCTATATGAATTTTGTGTGTTTATCTCTGAAAATACTCACGAGACACAACTCGTCCACTAGGGGTAACTTAGGGGTTTAAAGGCTTGTTGTACGTGCTAAATGCAATCATGATTCCTACAAAAGTGAGTTAGGATTTTATTTTATTTTTATATTTTTCTTTGCTCGAGACTAGCAAAGCTCAAGTGTGGGGGAATCTGATGAACACATTTTATGTGTGAATTTAGGGCATAAAATATACATCTCTTATTCTATTTATGATGTTTCTCGGGTATTTAATGTTGATTTTATGTTTGTTGGGTGTAGGTAAAAGAATGGAGAAATTTGAGCTTGAAAAGATCATTTTATGAATTTTTGGTGATCCTGTCCATTTAACTCACCCAGTCAACTCAACAGCCGGGCATAAGACGAATTTTATGAGGAGAGCCACGAATTTTGTGTATAAGATCAACCTTGGACCAAGTCAAAGAGTAGCCCAATCTCATGTAAAAGATTCTATTCTCTTGAGAAAATATTCCTTAGTTATTTGGAATCAAATTTACAAGATTGGCATGACATGGAAGAATGGAAAGCTCCAATTGATTATGAAAGTTTTCAAGAAGAGATAATGATGCTAAAGATATGATGAGTTGGTGCAATATTTTTTCTACTCAAGAATCGTCCATATACAATGAACCTACAAGATTGGAATTCGGTTACCAAAATTATCTCCACAAAATCTCTTGTAATTCAATTGTAAAGATTGATTGTGATTTTTACTCACTTATATTATATATATATATATATATATATATATATATATATATATATATATATATATATATATATATATATATATATATATATATATATATATACACCGTTGGATGTGATGGAGTGTCAGATGGCAGCCATCCACCCGACACTGGCAAGTCTCAAGTTCAAACCAAACTTGAGTCGAGCCCGATTCCAATCAACAATATATATATATATATATATATATATATATATATATATACACCGTTGGATGTGAGGGAGTGCTAGGTGTCAGCCATCCAGTTGACACTGGCAAGTCTCAGTCAAGCCCGATTCCAACCAACTATACTAGTAGTTGTCACTTGTCATCATTTCCTCTATCATTCGTGGAAATTACAGAACTTGCATTGAGAGACCTATTATAATATTTTGAAATTCTTTCATATACTAAAGCTATGTTTGGTATCATTTTTGTTTTTGTTTTTTTATCTATTTAACAAAAATCATTTTCAAAATGATGTGAAAATGATTTTTGTTCAAAAATAAAATGTTGTTTGGTAGCTATAATAAAAATAGATGGTAGAATGAAAAACAAATTTGGCATACTATGTCTAAAAATGATTTTGAAAGTTTTCCTCTTCCTCTGTCATGGAGCGTCTATTCCTCTTCCTCTGTCAAGGGATTATAGAAAGAAATCAAACCAGGAACCGTCTTTGGAGAAACGACGCCGCCTCCGTTGGAATGATTGTCGTCGTCGTCGTCGCCGTCAGAACCGTCTCTAGGACGAAGTTGCAGGTCTGCATCTCTATGCTTTACTTCCGTTCGTCAACGAGAATAGTAGGGTTTGATTTGATGTGGTTTTATAAAAAGAAACTAAATTACTTTTTCAACCCTTTATTTTAACACATGTTTTAAGTGTTTTGCGCAAAACATAACAAAAATAATTTTTGACCAAAAATCAAAAAGAGGTTGAGACCTCTTTTTGAATTTTGACTTGTTTTTATTTTTATTTTTCATAAATAGCACTCATAAATTATGCCAAACCCCTTCAAAACTATAAATTTGAACAAAAATAAAAAACAAAAATGATACCAAACACAGCCTAAATATACATACAAAAAATTGAACCCCATAATGGACAGATAAAACCCCATTAACCCGATCCTTTAATATAAATACATATAAGCAACCAAATCAAAACATAATCAATCGAATAATAGACCGATAATAACCCACTAAGCCAGCCCAATAAAAAACCGAAATCAATACAGATTAAAACCAAACATTTCTTTATTGTTTGGTTTTGGGCTTGACAATACACCACCAAAACCAATTCTGACTAGACTGAATGGACCGATTGATACCCATACCTGTAATTGCATTGGGTGAACAACTGTACCTTGTTTTGCTGAACTCGCTGCTTTTATCTTCTCTCTCAGCTGCTATCACTCTCCTTCCATCAAATTTGGCATGAACATATATAAGAGTAGTAGAGGCTGAAAGCGATCGATGAACCAATTTAACCATTTACTAGGTGTGGAATGCAGCATTATAACGATACAGTTATGAAAGTTTTTTTTTTTTTTTTTTTTTTTTTTAAAGTTTGAAAAGTTCATTCCCCTTCCCTTTACTTCCTCTAGCAACCAATCAAAGCCTATATGAATGTCGAAGTCTTCCATCACATGGACCCATATGCAATTGTAACAATCTAGTCTGCAATATGGGAGAAGATGACCTCATGAAGAAAAACAAAGTTAATAATACTCGGGGCATTTAGTTCCACATGCCACGTGGCCATGCACGCAAACAAAGCAAAATAAAAAAATAAATTACATCTGAAAAGTATAATTACCAAATATGGTAAGAGCCCGAATTTGGATGGCCTTGGCAGAACCTGAGGCCTATTCAATAATAACAAATTTACTTATCCAAAAAAAGAAGAAAATAACAAATTTATGCCATGTTTTCATCTCAATGTTTTTCCATTCATAGATGTTTTTAAAGAGTTTTCTCTTATGCAGTTGTTGCCGACAAAACCCAAATATTCACCACAGATAATGGCCATTTTAGGAATAATTTATTATAGGATATCATCAAAATTGGAAAATCCCATTGTGTCATTGGAGTCAGTAGATTGTTAGTTGTCACCTCTTAACCCTCTGAAGATACAGTAATTTCAAGGAAATATGACATTAGACCTTGACAAAACACAATCTTGTTAAATCAGGAATTGTAGGACAGAGAAAAACAGGATGCTTCATAGCAGGGGTGTAATAGTGAATAATTTTATCAGGACAATTCCTCAGACTGCCAAAGATGAAAACTCATGCAATCATCTACTGAGTTCTTAGTACTTTTGACATCTGATGTTGTTTGGATAATATTTCAGCAATGAGGTAGCGTCCAAACAGATGTGAATTCTTGAGGATTAGGTTTCTCGATGTTGAGTCCACAACATACCCTTGACCCATCATCCATTGCAGCAACTTCAATAACAATTCCTTCTTTTCAGGTTGCTCAATATAACGTGATATTGCTATAGAAAACACTTCCTGTAACAATAGGAAAAAATTATTCAAGTTTGACTCAAACTAAGATATAGCGACCGGATTAAAACTTCAACATATGCTATCAGTACTTTACAAGCTAATTAATTGAGAGGGATGAATGTATGACAGTATATCGTGATTTGAATGAATTCAACAAGTTGAGTTGAGAGTGAGGAAGGTACTGTAAATAGCCAATGCTTCACACTACAGCCAATTATTAACCACATACTACGATGAATCAAAGCAATAATCCCAAGCAAATTAAGTGTCCACGAATACCTGGATATTGGTTGAAGGATGTGAATGAAATAAATAGCCTGATGTCCTTCCAGTCAGCTATGAGGATATGGGAAAGAGGACAAGGGGAAAACCACTAATAATGGATCAATTTGATCATTATGACCACATCCTCTTCCCTCCAGTCATAAACTATCCTTACATGTGCTTATCATACTCAAAATGAAAGCCACATCTTAAATATATATTGGTCATTATTATATACCTAGAGAGATTGGAAGGTAAGGATCCATGTAGCTAACCCCATTTAGTTATGAAGAGGAATCGTTGTTGTTGTATTATTATATACATATGGAGCTGAATGTTGGGGCGACAAAGTAATAAACACAAACAAAAGCTGAGATGATGATTTTGAGTGGATTGTGACAAAGTCCAAAACTAGACAAGATCATGGTTCTCAATTTCAGTTTCGTGGCTGGTTTTGGCCAGCTCAAAACCAAAACGAAACAGGTTTCAACCGAAATGGGGTCGAAACCTGGGATTTTTTTCTAAGTGAACTTGAAACCTTAGTTTCAAGGCCCAGAAGTTGTTTTTTTTTTTTTTTCCTCTGATTTTGTTTGTGTAGTCTATTTTATCTTTTTCACATATTCCCTCAATTACGGTAAGAAAAAAACCATCCAATATAATATGTGATGTGGACCCAAGTTTTCTAGTGTACCTCAGGATTGTATTTAGAGTTAAATAAGCAGAACTTATTTATGAATAATATCATTTAAATAAATAAAATATAAATGTTTATATTTCATTTAATAAAGATATTATTTATAAATAAGCAAACACCCCCATTTGAATCCAACAACAATAATCTAAATTCAAATTCCAAAAAGATGAAAAATCAACTCTCCAGTCCAGGAACAAAAACTGCATTTTCGATTACGGAGGCATTTTCAACTTTCTAAAAATTTCATAAATCTTATTATAATAAAACATCACTAAAACCAGAAGAACATCAAAATAATCATTTGTCTCGATGCTCAAAAAATTATTTCCATTCAGGTGACTTTGAATAGCATTCGCATACTACAAACAAGGTTTGATCAGAGCATAACTTTTTTAATATAATTTAGATTCAAACAATGTTAGATTTGTTAGAAAGTTAGCACAATCATTTTTTTCAACAAATAATCTGAGATTTGCTTGAATCCAAGTAATATTGAAGGAGTTACGTGGTGATCAAACCTTGTTTGGAGATCACAGATGCTGTTTAAAGTCATATGGATGAAATAATTTTTGCGGCATCAAATCAACTGATTATTTTGGCACTCTTTTAGTTTTAGTGATGTTTTACTGTAATAAAATTTATGAAATTTTTATATTGTAAAAAAGACCCAGCATATGAAAATTGAAAATTGACCCCGCAACTGAAGATGTGGTTATTGTTCTTGAACTGGAGGGTTGACTTTTTATCCTTTCGGAATTATGAATTTTAAACTATATAATGTCCCTCTTGTGAATTATTTCATGTCTAGTACTACTTATAAATAAGTTTTGTGTGTTGTACACTGCCCCTCCTGTGAACTGTTCTCTGTCTTATACTACTCATAAATAAGTGTTATGTACTATATATTGTCCCTCCTATGCATTGTTCCCTATGTTGTACTACTCTGACTTCTGAGGTTGAAACCAAGTTTTAAGGGTCGAAATAGTAAAGTTTCGATTGAAACTTAACATTTTATAAAGTGTTTGGATCAAGTTAAGATCGAAATCTAATTGAAACAGGGTTATTTCGACCAATATGAGGGACATTTGGGTTTCGACCCCCGGTCTCATTTCGACCAAGGTTGAAACCGAAATGTTTCGACCGAAATCACAAGTTTCAATCGACATCAAGAACCATGGATAAGATAAAAAAGAAGCAAAAAAAAAAAAAAAAAAAAAAGATCATGATCAATTGTTGCTTTCATAAGAGAGTCGACTGAGGGTCGCTTGAGGTGGTTTAGGCATGCGCATGAAAACCATTGAAACAAAGGTAACGAATATTATGGTGCAGATTAGAGGTGCTAAAAGAACAACAGATATGCTAGAAAACCACTTGGGAAGAAGTGGTAACAAAAGATATGAACGGCTTTCAGTTAATAACGTGGATTTTATAAGAACATAATTGAATGGAAAAACAGGATTTGTGTAGACAACCCCATTTAGTTGGGATAAAGCTTGTTGAGTTTAGTTGAGCATTATTACTGCTATTTCACTTTGTTGAGTTGAGTGTGTTGACGATTGTGCATGTACACCAGGGTGTACATTATTTCAAGTAGTCCTATGTGTTCCACGACCACAGAGGGGGGGGGGGGTGGAACACCACAGGGGGGGGGGTTGGTGCGTTGATGGTTTATCTATTTCCTTGTAATTAGTGACTATCCTAGTGGGATAGTCTATCCTAGTTGGTTAGTTGATCTTTCTAGTTTCCGTAAGAGCCAAAGGACTCCTACTTTCTACAGTTCCTATAAGTTGTAATTCTGGTTTCATTATTCTATATATTGGCAATAGGGGGAAGAAGTTAGAGTCATCGTCGACTAAGTTAGAGTCATCATCGACTGCTGTCATCAGCCGTCTTGATTTTTCTTCTCTCCATTTCTGTGATTTCTGGTTTAATACCTTCTGATATTGCAACAGTGCTGTTATTTCTAGGGCTAAGGTTTCCTGTCCGGTTGTGTAAATCCTGCCCCAGCGCAGGATTGAATGGAAGAGCAGGCACGTATCCAAGAGGGAGAGTAGGGGGTCATTTCACAACCCAAGTGAGAGTGCACAGGGGGGGCACAGCCGGACAGAAAACTTTTTCCCTTATTTTCATTTTTGGTGGGTGTGGGGATTTGTTTGAATAGGTGTTGGTTCCACCACTGGGAAACTTATCAATAGTGAAGTGGTTCATCAACGATAATAAAATAAAGAATAGAACGATAATAAAATAAAGAATAGAAAGTCATGTGTTCCGTTTACAATGAGGAAATAAAGGCAAAGAGGATAAGCAAAGAAAACCAAAGAAACAATGGAGAAGTCTGATCTGCAGGAAACCCCCTCTTTCCCTTCAATAATGCAGGAAATACAAAAACAAAGCAGAACAATAAGACCATTAAACTCACACTGAAAGGGTAAGTACAGCTTTGTGTGCTCATCATTATCAAACAGTAACCACACCTCAGATATTTATTATTATCATTTTGGATTAGTGCAGGGGTTTGTTGGCATTTACAGGAAATTTTATTAATGTAACCAAAGTGTCACAAGATCATGAACTTTTACTGTTAAAATGGCCTTTTTTTTGGGGGGGGGGTTTGGGAAGTAACTAAAACCTTGACAGTGTGCCGTATCTCAACTAAAACCTCGGCAAGTTTGTGCTTCTTGAATGGTGTGTAAAATAAAAAAAAATAAAGGAATGAACAATCAGATTCTTACAAACCCAAATTTTTGTACCTGATCAATCTTGAGCCCAGAAGTGTGAACAGCTTTGAGAACATCATTTACCATGTTTATATTACCCGATTTGATAAATGTTACTGTAAATTTCTTTAAGCTGTACCGAGGTATCACCTCTGCATTGTCCTGACCACATGATAAGAGTGGAAAGTAATAAATGTATCACATGAGAACAGTACTAACATCATACATACAAGAGTTGCACAGATTGCGACTTAACAACTCCACACACTCCCTCCCCAACAGAAAAAAAAGTGAATCATGATATGGTGTACCTTAGCTACCACATAGGCTTCTTTAAGAAGTCCTCCGGCGACTAAGATATTAAGAATCTTCCCATGAAGGGCCTTCCACATTGTTCTCTTGCTATATCTCAACATATTGTAAACAGAAAATGCTTCAGATGATGCTCCAGTTTTACCCAGGTGGAAAATCAAGTATGAACAGAGTTCCTGTCGACGATACAATGTCAGAGAGCTTTGAAGTAGGTCACTCTAATTTTACCTAATAACAGTGATGGTTAACTTAGATTTTTTATTTATTTATAAAGCATATTAAGAATACAGATGATGCATTTAAGAAGTCATGCATATATAACTGGAAGAATGGGAACTTCCACTCCGTTACACTCAGGTGTTTTCAAGGGAATGTAGTGGAAGCAAGAGCTCAGAAGTTACAAACACGACCTCAGCCACTGATGCATCACAAATGCCACTTTCAGAATAACAACAGGAAATCAGTCCACCAAGAGGGTTTTGAAGGGAAAGGGTCAGCCTATACCTGGGATAGATCTGTATCGGCGTTCATGGAGAAGCACTTCCCGGTATGCCTCTGTACACAAAAGAAGGTTGAGTTCATGCAGATAGCCCAGTGTTCACTTTCATTATTAGAGTATGAGAAAATTTTTGAAGACGGCCCACTTTGCACCACATATTGTATATTCTGATGAGCGCAAGGCTCGCCATTTCGAGAGGGGATTGAGACTCCACTTGAGGGGCAACGTGTCCATGTTCAAGTTGCCTACCTACACTCAGGTGCTGAGGAAAGCATAAATTCTGGAGGGAAGTAATAGAGAGTCGAGTTCCAGCTCCCACAGAGATACTGGGAAGAGGCCAGCATCAAGATCAGATCTTAGGCCTCAGAAGCATCAAAAGTGCCCAGAGGGGCAACATATGTATCCAGCTAGCCCCACTTGTGGCCAAATGCATTTTGAAGCATGCAGAGCCAGTTTGGGAGTGTGCAACAGATGTGGCAAGGAAGGCCACATAGTACAAGATTGTCCAGCATCAGATCCTAGAGGTGCTCAGGGTGCAAGGCAGACACCTGCACCAGCACTGTCTCCGAGACAGACACTGCATCCACAACAGTCACATCAGAGGCAGGATGGCCAGCAGAGACCACAGACACATCAAGGTCATCCGGCTGCACATGGAGGCTAGGGGCAGAGAGGTTAGGCCTGCGTTTATGTGATGACCACGGGTGAAGCCGAGGAGTCAACTACTATTATCACAGGGTGCATTTATATTTCCTGTGATTTATGTTGATAATTGTTTGATAAATTTAATTATATGTATGATGTGATGTTTTGATGATTGATGCATGCTAGTATAAATATCATTGATGTATGTTAAGCAGAAAATTTTTGTGACTTGTTTCAGGAGTTCTATTTCGGGTCTATCAGCCCGTGTGTTATTTGACTCCAGAGCGACACATTCTTTAGTGAAGGAGTCTTTTGCTCGGAAGATGAAAAATGTTCTGAGTTGATAGAAGGTAGTACGGCGGTAGCTTTGTCATTAGGGAATTCATTGGTGGCTAACAAAATTTTCAGATACTGTGAAGTGTTGGTTGAGGATCAGACTTTGCCAGCTGACCTCATTATTTTAGAGATCAAGGACTTTGACGTGAATCTTGACATGGATTGGTTATCAGCCCACCAGCCGATATGAAAGTGGCCAAACCTTTTTGGGCTGACGCTGTTTTACTTTTAACTGCCTGCTATCTTATTAATCGCATGCCTTCTTCCGTCTTAAATGGTTGGATTCCTCATTTATTGTTTGGTTCCTTCTGACCCACCATTTGTGCTCCCTCCTCGCGTATTTGGATGTATTTGCTTTATTTTTTATCTGACTTCCACCTAATGCAAATTGCATCTGAGGAAAACATCCAGCAGTGCCTCACCGGTCAACCAGATCAACCAAAGAAGATCAAGTTACTTAATCGGCAGATTGACCGGTCGACCAGCTATCGACCAGATAACTTAAATCCTTCCAACAGTCATAAAACAACTATTAATGACTATATTTATAAATGCCATATTTCAACGGTCGACCAAAACATCGATCGGTGACAGTAGAATTCTA
Organism: Protea cynaroides; assembly: GCA_028583415.1. Taxonomy (NCBI): domain Eukaryota; kingdom Viridiplantae; phylum Streptophyta; class Magnoliopsida; order Proteales; family Proteaceae; genus Protea; species Protea cynaroides. The sequence goes on from CM053271.1 coordinate 87,214,908, forward strand.
TCCGTTGGAACTTAAGTTGGCCAACTATGTGAGCCATTCTTTGGAATTATAAAAGGCCTGATAAATGATGACTGAAGAGACTATTCACTGTGAACAAGTATCTTTTACACTGTATTAACGGTATTTCTGTCCTTTCTATTGTTATTTCTTTTTCTCTCTTGAGGGTAGTTCAGTCCTTTTGGTCTGATTAGGTTTTCCTTATTTATTCATCTTGTACCTTCTCTTTTACTTCTTGACTTCAATAGAATCCGGCTTACGCAGCCTCTTTTCTCAAATATCCTGGTATTAGAGCTGTATCTTTGCAAGACTTAATAAAAAAAGGGTCTATGCAAATCTTCATTCTCCTCACAACAACATTGATCTTTAAATCCTCTTATTCTATTGCAAGTTGCAGCATTTTTTTTTCTATCATCGAGATTTGGTACTTCTCTCTCCATCATCAATTGCGGCAACCTTTTTATAAGTACTCTTTGTTTCTTATCTTTCATTCCATCAGCATCAAAGTTCTTCTTTAGTACTTATTTATAACTAACATCATTTAAGTAAATGTTTCCTTAATATAAAGAAACATTTACTTAAGATAATATTCATAAATAAGCAAACACCTTCCATTTGAATCCAATAAAAATAGTCTAAAATTCAAATTCCAAAAGTTTAAGAAATCAACTTTCCAGTTCAAGAACAAAAACGGATTTTTGGGTGCGGGGTTGACTTTCAACTTCCAAATGCTAGGCTTTTACCCTAAGAATTTCATAAATCTTATAATAGTAAAGCATCACCAAAATCCAAGAGTGCCAAAATAATCTCTTGCTTTGATGTCCAAAAACTTATTTTCTTCCTAGGCGACTTTAAATAGCATTCGTGTACTTCTAAAAAGGTTTGGTTGGAGCGTAACCCCTTCAATATAACTCTGATTCAAGCAATCTCGGATTTGTTGCAAAGCTAGCGTAATCAGCTTTCCAACAAATCCGAGATTGCTTGAATCAGAGTTATAATGAAGGAGTTACACACCGGTCAAACCTTGTTTGAAGACGCAAATGCTGTTTAAAATTGTCTGAATGGAAGCAAGAAATTATTTTGGCGCACTTTTGGTTTTTTGTGTTGTTTTATAATAATAAAATTTATGAAATTTTTTTGGGGAGAAGTCTAGCATTTAGAAGTTGAAAATCACCCCTGCACTCAAAAATCCGTTTTCGCTCTTGAACTAAAGGGTTGACAATTCATCCTATTAGAATTTGAATTTTAGACTATTTTTATTGGATTCAAATGGGGGGTGTTTGCTTATTTATGAATAATATCTTAAGGAAATGAATCATTTATTTAAATTATATTAATCATAAATCCGTTTTTGTTCTTGAATTAGAGGATCGACTTTTTATCCTTTTGGAATTTGAATTTTGATTATTTTTATTGGATTCAAATAAGGGGTGTTTGCTTATTTATGAATAATATCTTAAGGAAATAAATCATTTCCTTAAATGATATTAATCATAAATAAGTACATCTTGACAAATGTTTAGGCCTGTGTAGCCTAATAAGTGTTGTTTCTGTGTATTGTTCCTGCCTCTGGAGTCAAAACCTAATTAAGTTTGGATTTCAACAAGTTTCGATCAAAACCCATACTTTTATAAGGCTATGTAGACCAAAACGAAATCGAAACCAGGTTTCAGTCGAAACTTGGTCAAGTTGGACCAAGCTTCCAACTGGTACTTTTCAAACCAACCTAAGGTTTCGTCTCGACCTTGGTTGAAACCGAGTTGTGCCGGTCAAAACCACTGGTTTCGATCGGCCCTTTGAACCATGGTTGCGTGCCTAATTACTCGTTACTTTGTGTTTTTGGCTCTGTTTGCTTTGTTTTGCTGCCTAAATGGAATCGCAACAAACTTACTATTCAAATTGTTTTGTGTGTGTTCTTGGGATGTGGTATTCATTAAAAGGGACACCGTTGCTATGATCCTCCGTCTCATAAATTGTATGTGTCCTGTCATGTAGTTTTTCTTAAACGTATTCCTTAGGATACTATTCTCGCTCGTGTTGCTCCTGTTTCCATCAACTCCTGAATTTCCTTCCTCCAATTCTAACTCTGAATTGCCGACAATATCAGTATGTTTGTAGCATAAATTCATCATATTAGACTATTATACACTAATTCATGTGAAAAAACAACATAAAAATCAAATTTATTATGAAAGACACAAGGTTAAACACATACCTAAATATTTTTCCGCTCTTGGAGCTTGATGGAGTGATTTGATGCTTCAATCTTCACAAACACTAGCTTTCATGCTTGCTTTCAAGTCGTTTTAGGATTAAGAATCAAAGCCCTAATGTTTTATGCAAAGATTTGAGGTAGAAACATAGATTTTGTATGCATGGATTTGAGGTTAGATTTTGTTAAATATTTGAAGAACACAAGAAATTTCAATTTTTTTTTTTCAAAAATTAATCTTATCCTCTTCTAGCTTTTATATGATGTCTGTAGAGTGTTGATCTACCATGTTTGAGCATAATTTTAATTTTTGGTTTTTTTTTTATTTTTTAGAAAAAAATAGAAGTATAATTCATAAATAATTTTTTTTCATGTAAATGTGTTCCAAATTGTATATTCATTTTCTGGTTGCATATATCATATGTTTACATGATATGTTTACTAATATTCATTTAATATACTGTTGTACTGATTTTATTATATAATTATATATTTAAATTTATATAAATTATATTATATTTTTCTGTTTTTCATATCAGATTTGTATATATGATATGTCATATGTTTAAACGTATATGGTAAACATAATATACTGTTTTACTGATTTTAATGATCTTATTAATATATAATAAGTTATTATATATTCATAATATATAATTTTATTAATTTTATATTCATAATTTCATATAATATACTGTTTACTGTTTACTGATATAAACATATAGTGATACACATGAATATTTAATATAATATGTTTACTGATATAGTGATATTCATATGAATATTCATTTTCAGATTTGCATATATATATATATATATATATATGTCATATGTTTAATTTTTATATTTTCTGATTTATATGTTTTTCATTTTATATGAACCTTGTAATGTTGTGTCACATGTGTAGTGTGTAGGAATATGGTGAGCAAAGACATTAGTGGGAGTTATTGCACTAAAATCAACGGGAATAGATTGATGACACGGTGCAATTTCTGTGGCACCGAACATCATGGAAGTGGAAAGACACGGCTAAAGCAACACATAGCAGGGGATTATGGCAATGTGAAGAAGTGCTCAAAATATCCAATTGAGTTGAGCAGGGGCAATGGCAAAGCACTTAGCAGAAGGAAAGGCAAAAGGAAAAAAGAAGAAAGAAGATGAAGCAAGATATACAGAAAATCTTATAGAAGATGAAGATCCAATAAATTTAGAGGATTATAAGGGATCAGATATAGAGGCTGAAGATGAGATGCAACAGGTGCTAGTAAAATCAAGGCATTAAGCAAGAGAGAAACGATGGAATGAGGACTGGTTGAAAAGGTCCATGCCTCAGGGTGTTGGTGGTAGTGGTGGTGGTTCTGGGACATAGATACTGTCAAGCAGGGGACAACAACCAGCTTCTTTGAGTAAATCATCTAGTGTAAAAGGTATGTTTGGCTGATTTAAAGGCAAGAGGAAAAAGAGTCCAAAAATTCAGGACATAGGTCCAGAAGTCCCCTTCAGATCACGAGATGCCAACTTCCTTATTTACTGTGACGAGCGTACCAACTTCCTCAAGTCAATGGACGCATCAGCTCACATGAAAGATGCACAGTATCTCTTCAATCTGAAGGATCAAGTTGTTGAGGAAATTGAAGAGGAAAACGAAGTCTAGGTTGTTACAGATAACGCTCCAAATTATAAAAGAGCCGGACTAACACTTATGATGAAGAGGCAGCACCTATTTTGGACACCTTGTGCTGCACACTGCATTAACTTGATGTTTAAAGACATTAGGGGGACTTGCCCAAGGTGTCCAAGTCGGTCGGCAAAGCAAGGAAGGTAACAAATTTTATCTACAACAACAGTTGAGTGTTGGTCTTAATGAGGAAACACACAAAAGGGGACTTGATAAGGCTTGGAGCAACAAGGTTTGCCACCAATTACATTGCATTGGTCAGCCTTATTACCCGAAAGGTAGGTTTACTCCAGATGGTAACGAGTGCAGAATGGTTGTCAAGCAATTATTATGCAAGCAACATAGGGAGTGAGGTGACAGGCATCCTTATATTAACAAAATTTTGGAAGAAGACTGAACAATTAAGCGATGTTATGAGGCCTCTCTTTACTCTGCTTTGGATTGTTGATGGTGATAAAGAGCAAACAATGGGGAGGTTGGTCAGTGCAATGCCACTGATATGGCAAAGAATAAATCAATGGAACCCATCAGGGAAGATACAATATATGAAAATTATAGTGAACCGATGGGAAGGAATGTTGCTGCAAGACATTCATATGGCAAGTACTTTGGTTTCACTAAGAGTTTTAATACTATTGCTTTTTATTTTTATCGGTTCAGATTTGAATTATAAATTTCTATTGAATATGTAAATTCTTACTATGTGTAGCACATTACTTAAACCCAGAGATGCAATATACTGAAGCTGGATTATTGTATGACTTGAATTATTTAGAAGCTCTTAGAAAAGTCATAAATTATATAGAGTCAGATACAACGACAGCCATGTGTGCCACAAAACTAGTAACAAAAACCACTCTTTTTTATAAATGTTACTTGCACAAACCCTCAATGATTGGCTAAACTTTTTTATGGCAAAGGGGATTCAAGGATGACAATCCTAATTAATTCCCTTTGTTGCAGGATCTTTTTTTAACCCAACCCAGAAATCAGAATAGAGACTTTAAAGAAAATTCGACTTATCTGAGAATCTGACCATTGGTTGTTCTTCAAACTTGAAGGAAATGATATTTAGGATGTACTTGAAGACATATCCAAAGTTGGACATGATCCGATCACAGATGAGAGAGATGTGATTTTTTGAAAACTACCTATCATTTGAAAACGGGACTGGTTTAGTTAGAACTGGTCGATATGATTTTAATCTTTAATCCCACGAGCTTTCGTTGATCAAATCAGCACTTAATGGTATCGCAATTCAATATGCAATAATAAGAACTTGAAAGAATTAACAGAAGGACAAAAAAACCATAAAACAGAATATTTCGATTGAGTCTCACAACCTATGAGACTCAACCAGAAAATCAGGAGCTAAACTCTCTTCTTTTTTCTGGTCTAAATCTGCCGGCTCTCTTCTTCTTTATCTTATTTATAGACTTAAGAAAGATTACAAAATAAGGAAGGATTTAGTCATCTTAAAAAAATATCCTAAGATAAATTAAAAGGGAAACTTGCCTTTATAGATTTAGGAAAATTTCCAAAAAAAACAACTTACAAAATATCAATTCATAACTTAACTACTTGCTGACTAACTTTAGGAAACAAAATCTAAGAATAATTTAAGAAAGAAATAACAAAAGAAAGAAAAATTCTGTTGTTGGTACTGTTCACGTGAACACTACCGTGAACACTGTTCACGTGAACAGTGGGGGTGATTGGTCAGCCAATTGGGCCTGGCCCAATTTTGGGAGATTCTTTCTTCTTTCGGCCCCTTCTGGAGTAGACTTGGACTGCATCACTTTTATTTAACTATTGCAGATTAAAATTTTCCGTGAAAGTACGCAAGGATTTGCTGATCGGGTTGCTATAGCCGCAAGATACACAATGTCTCCTTGTAAGTTAGAGAACTTAACATATTTGTTTTACATTAAATTGTTGGCTTAACTGATTGGTGGCTGATTGAAAATATTGCTCTTTGTACAGCTAATTGGTGGCTTAACTATGGAGTAAGAGTGCTCTACACTTGAGGAAGATAGCAATGTGAATATTATCCCAAACAACCTCCTCAAGTGGTTGTGAAAGGAACTGGAGCACCTTTGGCCATATGCATACTAAACCACGGAACTACCTATACTATCAAAACTTCAAAAGTTGATTTACGTGCACTACAACATGAGATTAAAAAAAATTCTGGAGTTGGAGCAGTAGAATGGGATAGATGTAGACCCCATCGACATCAACCACATACTTAATGATGAGGATCCAGTTAAAGTACGGATAGATAACACAGATAGGACATTGGTGATGGATGAGATGGCTGAGGATCAGGAAACTACCACTGTTGATCCTTTCGTGGAGGATATTATTCGTCAACTAAATGATGATGACAAAACACAAGCACCATCACAAACACAAGCTGAAGTCCAAAGTAAGAGTAGTTCTGGATTCTCTGGTGGTGATACCAAGAAGACAAGGTCAGGTGGTCAGTATGGAGGCATTATTCCCGAGAAGAGTGATGATGATGATGATGGTGGTGACGGCACTGGTGGCGGTGGAGGTCGTGGTAGTGGTGGTGGAAGTGGTGCTAGTGGTAGTGGTGCTGGTGGTGCTGGTACTGGTGCTGGTGCTGGTGGTGTGCAGACATATGATCCAGTTCAGTTTACAGGGGACGAGGCATATACTCATGCAACCAAGATGATGATCATGGTGGTCACCTATAATCAAGGAGTTACAGTCGGAAGGGGAAGGATAAACAGCGGGCCCATGTTGATGATAATAACTTGCTTACATTTGAGATGAGTCCATGAGCATGAGTAGTAAATCCTGATCAGAATTGCAACTCTGGGAATACATCATTTGGAAGTTCAAGGGGAAATCAAAATGAGACATCATGGCTCCCACCAACAAGAATGTCGACTCGAGATGAGTATTCACGTTTCCATCATCAATGGCTTCAACACTATCATCATTATATAGACTATGGTGCATATTGTACCTATGTAAAAAAAATCTACCAAATCTTATTGGTTGCACCTCTTCCTAAGACTTATAACTCAGAGTACGAACCAGCCTGTAACTCGACATGGTATTACCGGCATAATATACATGTAAGAAACATTTTCCTTCTTAATATTGCTAATTATAGTGTTTTTTATGGTTTAAAATTGTGTTTTGTATGTTCCCTAATCATTTTTGTGCGTATCTTGTCCTGTATCTATGCGTATCCACCATATCCACGATATGTCTCTTAAAATCAGCTGACCGATACGATACCGATATACAATACTTTAATCCTTGCCTGGAATAGTCATTAACAAAGGTAACAAATAACAAGGACCAAACCTATTGGATATGCGACATGGACCCCAAATGTCTGAACAAACTAAATTAAAAGGAGAAGAGCTACGACGATTAAGACGGGTAGGAAAAACAGTGCAGTGATATTTGCCTAACTCGCAAGTCTCACATCTTAGTTGGGTAAGAGACTTGTAGCTAAGAATAAGGGTCTTGATCTTGGAAAAGGACAAACGTCCAAGCCGATGATGCCATTGACGTGGGGTAGAAACAGCGGAGGTGGTAGCAGCAATAATAGGTGATCCATTATACCTCAAGTAGTAAAGTCCAGATCGCTTAAGGCCCCCACCAATCGTCACCCTGGTCCGAAGATTCTGAAAAACACAATAACAGGAGTAAAAGGTTACCGAGTACTGTAGGGAATTAGTTAGCTAACTAATGAACATAAGGTTAAGAGGTAACTTAGGGACATGGAGTACAGAGGACAGGGTCATGGAAAGTGTTAAAGAAACCGTTCCATGGCCTGTAGCATGGGAGGAGAACATCAGCAAGAAAAACAAGCATAGATGTAGTAATGTCTCTGAATGAGGAAAAGATATAGACTTACCAGTCATGTGACAAGAAGTCCTAGAGCCAATGATCCTTGGAGTAGGTGTAGTGGTGGAAAGTAGAGAATTGGTACCTGTGTGGGCTAGGGTGGCAGACGTGGATAGAGAGGACTACTCCAGCTGTTGAACTCGTCGAGGTAATGCATCAAACTGTGATGTGGGAATCGTAGTGTTTAGAGCGGTCATAGCAGTTGGGGTAGGAATGCCAGCAGGTACTAGAGAAGAAGCATCATCTATAGAGACAGAGTTGGCTAAAGCCTCAGCCCATTTGGGACAGCCATACTTAGCCCAACATTTGTCGACATTATGATTACTTTTGCCACAATAAGTGCAATACTGATTAGCCTTATCTGTATTAAATCGGTTTGTGCCACGACCATAGGAGCTACACCTCTAGAAGAAGAGCCTCGTCCTCAACCAACATACAAAGCAGAGTTATCATGAATAGTCGTGGAAGCACTAAAAGGCATCAATCGTTGGAGGCGAAAGAAGATTTTACTAAGAGTAGGTACCTTCTCACCAGACAGTAATTGAGTTTTGAAGGATTAAAACTCTGGAGAAAGACCTGCTAATAACTTTGCTAAAACTCAAATTGTTGGGCCTTGAGTTGTGTCAAATCAGTAATAAGAGGTTGAACAACTTAGAGTTCTTCAATAGGACCTTAAAAACCATTGTAGTATGCATTTAGTCTTTTGTCTCCAAATGAGTAATTTAACATCCTTTCATAAATGTTATAAATTCTAGAAATATTTTTCTCCTGAGCATAACTCTCCTTGAGGTCATTCCGTATGCTCTCTTAGCAATTTGATGGAACATCACATTAAAGACAATAAATGGGTCAATACTTCCCCATAACCAGGTTTGGAAAGTAGAATTTTCATGCATCTTGTCGTCATAATACTTTACAGAGGAAGGATTCTTTGGATTAACAGACAGAGGATCATGGGTGAGATATTGAAGTTTACCTTTAGAATAAATGTAAGGCTTAACAGCTTGGGCCCATAACAAATAGTTAGACACCCCTTTCAATTTTATAAAGGTGATTTGCCCTTGTATTCAGCCATGAAAATATACCAAGCAACAGTACAAAACAAGGATTGGACCAAGTCCCAATATCTTGAAGGTAGGACAATGAATCAACAATGAAGTCAAGCACACAAATCAATCATAATAGTATGCACACAAGATTCTAGAACTGATCTTCAATCAAAGGAAGAACACAAGCAGCAGATATCGAAAACAGCAATAGAGGGATCACTAGAAAGCAACCTTGAAAAATAACAAGGAACTTTGGGCAGTAGGTATAGCTGTTACTGAAACTAGTAGACCACAATGCTGCTGAGTAATCAAACAACCAGCAGCAACAAGAGCAAGGAGGAGGATTGATCAGGCCAACAATCAAACCAGTAGCAACCAACAATGAAACCAGCAGCAAAGACGTCTGATCAGGCCATGTTACAAACAAAACCAGCAGCAATCAACAATCAAACCAGTAGCAAGGAGGTCAGATCAAGCCATGGAACAATCGAAACCAGAAAAAAAAAAAAATCACAGCAACAGGTTTCGATATGGCATCAAGGGAAGATCGATCTCCCATCATCGGCAGCATATGGTTGCTGCAACCAAGCATTATTCAGAGAAAGGAGAAGGGAGAAGGACCTAACAAAACCGTAGGTGGCACAAGCTCTTAGAATCGATTTATCACTGCTCTGATACCATGTAGCAGTTTGTGAAAGTGAAAGGCCAAAAACCGTAAAACCGAGAGTGAGAGAGAGATAGAGAGAGAGAAAGAGAGAGAAAAGAAGAAGAAGAAGAAGGGAGGATCAACCCTACAAAGAATAGGGAAAATCGATGTAGGTTGTCCTCCTACAATTCCTTTATTTATATTGAAGAAGGAAAAATAAAAAGCACTATAAGACTTAGAAAACTTTTCTAATTACAATCCAAATAGGAAAGGACCTACTCAACTTAGGAAAAAAAGCTATCTAATCACAAAAGGTAAGTCCGGTAATGGAAACAGATCCACTACTTACAATAAATAGAAACTAGCTTAAAATATAATAAGACTTAAGTGGGTCCCACAGCCTTATAGTGATACAGCATTATAAGGCCATATCACTATCGTTAACACATATCAAAGTTGACTGTCATTTTGTTCGTGATGTTATTATGAGTAAATTGATATCTACTCTATTCACAAGTTCCAGTTTTCAACTTGGTGATATGTTCACAAAAGCATTTTTCAAAGTTTTATTTTTTCACAATAGTTCCAAGCTGGGTCTTGGTGATATTTATGCTTGGACTCCAGCGTGAGTGGGAGTGTTAAGTTTTAGTTTTGTAGTCTAGGTGTCACCTAGCTTAGTGCTTTTTAGTTTCCATCTTTAGATAGCCTTTGTTAAAGCCCTTCTTTAATTCCATCTCTTGTATTGTCGACTTAGACTAGACTTCTATCTAAGCCGACTTCTCTTTCAGTCTTCGTTAAATATTTAATATTACAAATAAGATAGGGCGAGAAGGGAGAGAATCACTTCAACATTCTCTCCACTCTCACGGTTCTCTCTCTCATTCTCAATCTCAATCTCCTTTCTATATTGTTACAAGTGATAAAAGGGCCATATTGAGAAATGAGGTGGTTTTAAATGCTTTGACTACTCCTCAAAACTTTGGGTACTCCTCAAAACTTTGGGCTTTTCAAAGGGACAATCATTGTCAGATGGAAGGAGTATTATATTATTGAGATAGAAAGCGAATTTTATCAGCACATCTGGAACCATGTTTACTGGCCTTCACTTAGGTGCCAACTCTCCAATGAAACCTATTGTATTTCTGCGGTCCTTGAAGAGGAATACATTTATCCAGTCAGAAGTCCAACTCAAGCGCCTCAAACCTTGCTTGGCAACATGTCTGCCAATTCATTACCTGTCCTTGGGTTCCAGTGAAACAAAAGTTTGACTAGGAAATGAAGGAATTTAAGGTGTATTATGAAATGGATGAAGCAGTGGTAGTTTCCAAACTCCTCCTGCCATGGTTATCGAATCCCTCCCTTATAGCATAGCTCAAGCCCATTTGGGCCGATAGCATTTCGGCTCTTAATGAATTTCCATTGCCAATAGAACTCCAGAAGGACTGGTACCCTCCCCTGGTGGAGTTTGTTAACTCTTCAGTTTGCAAATCGAAATCCCAATTGTATAGGTTGATTTTTGAGATACAGAAAGCAAAATTTTCTCATATTTTCCTTCAAAAATATACTAGATGAACATCTTTAACAATTGGTTGAGTCATTGCCAAATGAACTACCCTCACCTGATCCTCTCAATGACCTGCAGTTCGGTTGAGAATGCATCCAAGAAACAACCCAGTGTTTCCTCTCCTCCCAGTCCCATAAAGATCACAACACAGCTATTAGTGTGGTCATTCAAAAAAACTTTACTCTCACCCCTACAGACCAAAACAACAATCCTACCATGTCTTTCGGAAATATCAAATCCTTACTGAATACTGTCAGGAATTGATCCAAATCTTTCTGGAGTAAATAATCAAGTCATCAACAGACTACCCATTCTTCTTGCACATGAGACAGACGAAGGGTTAGGGCAGCACCCCAATCACCTCATCTGCTAAGTATCCACATTCATAATCTCTTCGTGGTCCAACTCCCACCCTAGGGCCTAGCATTTAGAGGGGACAATAGACTTCAAAAGAACCCTATAGGGAGAAGGGACACAAGACTGTTCTCAATCCTCAGGGCAGAACAAATGAAATAAAAAGAGGTGAAAGTGGGACTGCCATTGGGAGTGAAAGTCCACACTCTCTTGTCCTGTTTATCTTTAACCAGAAACACATCTTTTAAGCTTTCCAATAGATCTGAACATTCTGAATCTCTCCCTTCCTAAATCCCCTCCTAAAACTCAAATTTCAATTCAGTCCACCCACCAACAGGCCCAAATCAATCGACAGTTCTATTCGACCCACTGGACATTGGGTGCAACCAAGGGCATAGATCTCTCAAAGTTCCTCTCTCCACCACAAGTCTTCCCAGAGCCTTCCTCTGTCACTGCAACTCACAACGTTATGCAATATTATTCACTATTGTTTCTTCTAATTGTAACGAATATTAATAAATTCTATGTATCATATGGTGTTTATGAAAACAGGCCTCAAATATAGGTTAGTCATATTGATAGATTGCAAAGAAAAAAATTGAAGGACAGACAATTTTGCTTCCTTGGGAAATATTTCCCTTCCTTGTCTTAGAGAAATATATTCTACCATTCTTGTGAATCTGAATACTTTTATCTACAATAAATAATACATTTTGTATTGTTAGTTTGCTATTGATTTCTTAAAAAAAAATAAAAATAAAGGAAGGGTTACCTCATCCGGTTGATGACCTTTTTTGTGCATGTCCTCAATCATCCGATATGCCAGGCGATATAACTTCTCTTTACAGAAGTATTTAATTAGGACATAGAAGGTATTCCAATCAGGAGATATTGCCAATTCATCCATTTTCCTCAACATACGCATGACACTCTCCATTTCCCCTGTTCTGCAGTAAGCACGAAGCAATGTATTTGACATAACCAAGTCATATTTGTCATATCTGGCTTCATACTCTCTTGCTAGTTGTTTAGCCTCTTCCAAAAGTTTACTTCGACAGAGTGCTGAAATCATGATACTATATGAATAGCCACCTGCAGATATGAGAAATAAATAAAATAGTCTTAGCAAAGAGATTTGGCAGCTGGACTCCAAACTGATAAAAATGGCTACTGACATAATGTAAATTCTCAACAAATTAGTAGTGATGGCCCAAAGAGAAGTACCTAAGGAAAACTAATAACAAAAGAATACCATCTAGAATGACATGTTAGTAGTGACATTATAAAAAGCAATAAACTACGATCTCAAACAAAATGATTCCGAAGACAATTCAGTCTATGCAATCTAGGACACTATTCCATCTATTCAACCAATTCAGAAGCACTACTTTTATTAGAGCAGAAAAACAGCTCAACTCAATGCATCAAGTCTATACCCTAACTCTGGTTGGATCCATGGATCTGGTTATGCCATTCCACTCTACCAAAGGCCACGTAGAAATTGATCCAAGTTGACTTCATCCAACACATAATCAATAAATGATTATGATTCACCACCAACAGGTAACAGACCCTGACTTTTCATTGATGATGGCACTAAATCCTGAATACACTATCGTAAATCTTTACTAAAACAAAATTTCTACTGCACTGGTGAAGTATGTCATGCCAGAATAATGGCCTAATAATAGACTGTACATGCATTCTAGTGCTCCAGTGATCAATCAGAATAGTAATTGAGATACAAAAATAGAAACCCAAAACGTCACTAAGTTATTGGCAATTGGTCAAACGATCTTTAATTGATCTCCGTTTCATTTTTTCTAGAAGGGATAAGCTTCAATAATACTTACCAGATTTCACATCTTTCACCTTCATTGCATAAAAAATTGATTTAACTTCATCTATATGCCCCGCCTTTCCAAGCCCATCCATTAACAAACAGTATGGCATCTACATAAACAATGCAGGCCAGCATATTAAGCACAAAAAAAAAATAAAAAAATAAATAAAACCTGCGTGTGTGGGAAGTTTATGTAGATGTAACTCATAATTTCAATGGATTCTTAAAATCGACTTTTTGAGCTTTGCATGAACTTGAAGATGGAACTTTGGCACTTGGTTTCACCCTTTGATGCCACATTTACATGCATATTATCTAGCAATACGCGTGATTCAAAAAACACACTGGCTAATTGAAACAAAATGTACCTTTTCTGATGCGGGATTGGGTTGGAAGAACCCAGTTCGATCTGCTATGGGCCTACTCCGAATATAACAAGCCAATTTGTAGGCACAGTGGCAATCTTGTAATTACATGGGACAAATAAGGCTTTAAGAATAAGGTATGAAGGTAAGAGACTAGTTGAGGTTAGAATTAATGGGTAGGGATAAACTAGGAAGTAAATGTTAAGGTAAGAATATGGTGTAATAAAAGGATATGAGTGGGGATAATATTGGAAAGAAGACTCTAAAATACAAACCACAATTTGGAGAATATGGGATCTTCTTCTTCGTTGGGATTTCATGAAAAAAAACCAGAGGCGGAAAACCAGATTCAAACGGGGGGAAATATCTACTTCAACACAGCACCAATTGACTCGAAACTTCAGGATAAAGGCATTCAAGGTGCCAGTTTCGAGGCCAGTTTTGACCAGCCTCGAAACCGAGTTGTCTCAAGTTTCGGTCGAAACCTGGGATTTTTCCTGGGACATCTCGAAGCTTGGTTTTGAGACTCAAGTGTTTTTTTTTTATCTGAGTTTTTTTCTGTAGCCTATTTTAACCATTTTACACATTTCTCACATTAGTTTAAATAGAAACATCCAAAATGTAAATATGTAGTGTGGACCCAAGTTTTCTAGTGTACGTTGAAACCTGGGATTGTGTCTAGAGTTATGTATGCAACACGTATTTATGACTAACATTCGCGTACTTCTAACAAGATTTGATCGGAGCATAATTCCTTTAATATAGCTCGGATTCAAGCAATCTCAAATTTGTTTGCAATGCTAGCATAATCAACTTTCTAACAAATCCGAGATTGCTTGAATCCGAGTTATAATGAAGGAGTTATACTCCGGTCAAACTTTACTGAGAGTACGCAAATGTTATTTAAAGTCGTCTGAATAAAAATAATTTTTTGGGCATCAAAAGAAGAGATTATTTTGACGCACTCTTGGTTTTTAGTGATGCTTTACTATAATAAGATTTATAGAATTTTTATATTTGAAAAAAAAAAAAAAACCTAACATTTGGAAGTTGAAAATCACCCCTACAGCCAAATATACGTCTTTTTGTTATTGAACTAGAGGGTTGATTTTTTATCCTTTTGGAATTTGAATTTTAAACTATTTTTATTAAACTGCCTAGTTTACTTAAGTAATCTCCCAGTTATTTATATTAGTCATACATAAGTACTGCCTACTAAATGTTGTTCTTGTGTAACCTAATAAATGTTGCTTTTGTGTCCTGTTCCTGGTTTTGGAGTTGAAACCTGTCTATTTCGACAAGTTTCGATCGAAACCCATCTTTTTATAGACCAAAACCATGTCGAAACCTAGTACTTTTCATGTTCGACCTAAGGTTTCATCTCGACCTTGGTCGAAACCAAGTTGTACTGGTCAAAATCAGTGGTTTTGACCGGCACCTTGAACCATGGATAAAGGTATTAATCCACTGGTCTTTAAAACCCTCCAAGGATAGCACGATCCAGCAAGCAAATATCACTAGAAAATTCACTGAAACTGAGCTGGGCAGTAACTCCAGAAACCAGTAGGAACTTCTAGTTCGACCTCTCAATAGGGGGGTCGTTCAGGCCCTTCCAGGGTTCTGATCGCCCAAGCACTAGTAGTGTATGCCCAAGATTTCAAGGCCAACTGATCCGATACCAAGGAGAATGAAGTGAACAAAGGGAGGGGTATCTTCACTGGTTGCAGAGAATAACAGTGAGATTAATATCTCACCTATAGTTCTGATGGCTCCAAGGCAATAGCAAGCTACCATGGTGCCTATGCGATGCCAAGTTGGGACCAAGGTACCAATGCGAGTTCCATGTTTTATACATCATGCCAGATTTTCCAAGTGTGTACGTGTGGGTACACTATATAAAGGTCAAAATATAAAACATTGGTAAACATGATATTATAGAAACTTATAGGATAGAAATGAGAAATGCTACACATGAAGGGCCTAAGGCTGCACTTTGAGGTCCGGCAGACTTGGAATTCAAGGTCCATCTTTTCAGTGTGTCTTGGGCCTCTGATAATCAGAAAAGGAACCCCTAGTATGGGAAGGAGAATTCTAAAAGGTGTACGTCAAGTGAACTCCTCTCTCTCTCTCTCTCTCACACACACACACATAAACACCTATAGAAGGTGTTTGGGCAAGGCTGTTCTCCGATGCCCCCCAACAAAAAAAAGAAATCTTCCACGACAAGGATCAAAAACTCAGTTTGAGACGAGAATCATGAGATCTGGATGAGAACATGTAATTGTTTACTAAAAGTTTCAACTAGGTGTCTTGTGGCGCAAATGGCAATTTTTAGGCTTGATACTCTAGGGAAACTGATGGCAAAGAGGGTTCAAAGCAAGTCAAATTAACAAACCCTCTTTGTTGCAGGATCTTTATGCAGTCCAATCTTAAATCAGAATTAGAAAGTAACGAGAAATTCAACTTATCTGGAAATCTGACCCTTAGAATCTCTTCAAACTTGGGGACAGTGAACTTTAGGATGTACGTGAACACATACTGAAAGTTGGAGATGATCCGATCACGATGAGAGAGATGTGATTTTTAAAAACTACCCGTTCATCCGAAAAACGGGACTGGTTTAGTTAGAGCTGGTCGATATGATTTTAATATTTAATCCCACAAGCTTTCGTTGATCAAATAAGCACTTAATGGTATCGCAATTCAATATGCAATAATAAGAACTTGAAGGAATTAACAGAAGGACAAGAAAACCATAAAACAAAATATTTCAGTTGAGTCTCACAACCTATGAGACTCAACCAAAAAATCAGGAGCTAAACTCTCTTCTTTTTTTGTCTAAATCCGGGCTCTCTTCTCTTTATCTTATTTATAGACTTAAGAAAGATTACAAAATAAGGAAGGATTTAGTCATCTTAAAAAAAATATCCTAAGATAAATTAAAAGGGAAACTTGCCTTTATAGATTTAGGAAAGTTTCCAATCTAAAAAATATCCTAAGATAAATTAAAAGGGAAACTTGCCTTTATAGATTTAGGAAAGTTTCCAATAAAACAACTTACAAAATATGAATCCATAACTTAACTTTAGGATACAAAATCTAAGAATAATTTAGGAAAGAAATAACAAAAGAAGGAAAATTTCTGCTGATGGTACTGTTCACGTGAACAGTACCGTGAACACTGTTCACGTGAACAGTGTGGATTGGTCTTTGGGTTGGTCCAATGGACCAATACCGACTGGTTCTTTGGGCTGACCCATTATCGACTTGAGCTTGGGCCTTGGGCCTTCTTGGACTGCATCAGAAACCCTATTCTAGCCTACATAAACATAAGTAAACCATGAAATTGCAAAAATAATCACATAGTGGTATATGTGAAAAATTATGAAACAGTGGTAGCAAAAATAATAACATGCTAGTATTTGCCCATAGAAACAGCATTTATTTATGAGTAATATCATTTAAGTAAATTAATTTACTTAAATATTAATAATAATAATAATAATAATAATAAGCAAACACCCCCCATTTGAATCCAATAAAAATAGTCTAACATTTGAATCCAACAAAAATAGTCTAAATTTCAAATTCCGAACAGATAAAAGTTAAAACCCTTCAATTCAATAACAAAAACAACATTTCCTATTGCGGGGGGCGATTTTTCAACTTTAAAATGTTAGGGATTTTCTACATCTAAAATTTTCATAAATATAATTATAGTAAAACATCACTAAAAACTAGAAGAATGCCAAAAAAAAAAAAAATTTATGCCCAAAACTTTATTTTCATCCAGGCGACTTTAAATAGTATTCGCATACTCTAAACAAAGAGGTCAGGATTTATACTCAATCTACATCCTTTCTTTGCAATAGGACCTTTTATAACCAAACCCAACGAAATTTCGACCAAACCAGAAAAAACAGAATAAGAATAATGGTAGAAAACTTAGCTTAGATGATAATCCAACCGTTAGCTGATCACCAAACTTGTAGAAATTGAGGTTTAGGATGTAGCTGCAGTCATACTGAAATTTGAGATCGATCCAGCCATAGATGGAGTTGTTGCATCATCAAAATCTTCTATCTCATGCGATTGATCCTGGCAGTAGCAGCAGTGTTCTAATCTCAGCAGCCTAAGGTATTTGAATGGCAAAACAGAGACACAAGTATCGAAAATATTGATAGAGGGATGGAGAGAGATTGGAAGGAAAGTAGAGACTAGAGAAAAGGAAGAGCAAGGGGAGAAGGAGTGATTGAGTCTCACAACCAGGAGACCCAACCTGAATCGCACGTTAGCTATTCTGATTTTCTTAAGTCTGGCTTCTTCTCTTCTCTTCATTCATATTTATAATAGTTGGTATCTACAATATATGGAAAGGCTAACCTTCCTTGTAAGAATTTCTAAAATTGAAAAGAGAAGAGTTAGGAAACTTTAACATGATATGGAAAGTATCCAAAAATAAAACTAAATAACTTAGGTTAGTCTCTAGTTAATCTTACTATCCTTAGAGACTGGATTATATGCTAATTTAGATTTACGAAATAATGAAATAAGCAAAAAATAGAGAAGAAGATAGTTGCGCCAGCTTTTGGTACAGTTGTGACCAACTATACCAAGCTGGCTTGGATTGGCTTAGCCACTATGACTTCGTCAACAGCTCACAGCTTGGCTGGCTGGTCAATGCTGGTTTCTTTGACTTCTTTAACTTAGCTCCTTGGGCTTGGTTCAGTTCGCTTGACTTAGGTCCTGTTTAGAGGACTTTCTTATTTCTTCTAGTATAAACTTGCTCTGCATCAAGTCATCAGGTCTCAGTCCAATGCAGAATAAAACTAAAAAAAAAAAAATCAGGTTTCAGCCGAGAAAAATGGGTCTCAGTCAAAAATTAGATCGGAACCTATCGAGATGGACTGAAACCTATCGAGATTTTGGTCAGGATTATGAAGCTTTTGAAACATGTAGGGAGTTTCATCTCAACAAGGTCAAGAATCTTGAGATCACGGCGAAGAACTATGTTCCAAGCTGGAACTTTTCACATTAGGTTAACAGATTACCTTAAAGGACATGGTTTTAGGTTGGGAAATCAACCATCCTTAGGAAGATGATAAGATGGCATGTATGTCCTTTTCCACAATGTTATTAGAACTATTTGGAACTATTTCTTTAATCTTCTTGAAGTTGAGTTGGCAAAAAATGGCCTATCTCTTCCCTGCTGAAACTACTATTGTATTCATGGTCCCTCCAATTATATTATGGTTGATGTTTGAGTTCTAAAGTTTTCTTTTGGTTCTTAAGATGGAAAGGACTTAATAGATTATCATTAAATTATTTAGGGATTTCTTTAGAAGCAAAAGATGACTCAAAGGATTTTAACCTGAATAAAGCTACTGTTTTTTTCTTTTAACAACCGAAAATTACATTGTTGATAGCATATTCTATGCACCAATCGAGAAGTAACACGTGTCTTGACACGTGTCATTTATGTGACAATTCTACTTCGCTAGGGAACCTATTACTATGCTGCCATGTGATGGATTCTCAAGTACTTAGCGTACGGCTGACGGAATCCAATCGGCAGACGGATCTAGTCTATGTCCCGCTTGAGGTTAGAGCAGAAGTATGGAAGCATATCCCATACTAATTCTAACAACCGCCAGCGATACATACCACGTCCCTAGGAATGTGGTGGGTAGGCTGCATCCTAACCTTGTCATTTCCATATGACAGTTGGATATCCAACCGACTATCTTCTAGTGGTAGTCATTTATGTTGACTCTACCTCCTCAACGGCGTATCTGGTTCCATTAGGACTCTACGTAAGTCTACATATACACTCGACGATCATAGGTAAGACATATCTTTACATACTCTGAGAATACTCAAGCCTTTCACACACTCTAAGGAGTTGACGATCTCTCGTAATCTCCATACTACTTGTGCTGTTACTAACTTGATCATCGAAGTGGCCGCCGGACTACCTAGTCCGACCCCCGGTGATTCTTCTTTGATTTCAGGTTACGGACCACGTCAGCATTCCCTATTTCAGCAGCAACATGCGTCATACAAAAAATATTTTCCTCTCAAAACAGTCAACTATGTACATCACATACAAACCTTCTTCTTTTTTTTAGGTAAAAAGAAATTTTGTTTTATGCATTCAAAACTTACCTCAACAGACTTTCAGTTCACATGATATAAGAATCTAATATTTCTTTCTGGTATCAGCTATATATATATATATATATATATATATATATATATATATAAAAATTTTTTTTTTTTTTTTTTTTTTTTTTTTTTTTGCTAAAGGTTAGCAAGTAATATATTAAAAATAAAAGTGAAGGTAATTCATATGCTACAAGTCTCCTATGGTTCAACCCCACCTTCGGCATTACCATCAGCAAGGCCTATAAGACACTTCAAGATCTACTGAAAACAATATCTAGGTCTAAGGGGCACATCCCATACAACCTCCCTAGCAATAAAGTCAGGGCATACATTCCATATATAAGATGATCTGTCATATGAAGCTTTCCTTGCAAATAAGCCAGCAACTACATTTGTTTCCCTGCATTAGTGGGTAAATCGAATTTGTGTGCAACCATTCAGCTATTTCCCTCCATTCCTGAATTAGGAACCAAGGAATCTCATGTGAGTTCAGCACAGTAATCACTGAGCTTGAGTCAGATTCTACCAAAATTTATTTGTACCCCAATTTTATAGCTTCAATGATACCTCTCATTGCACCTCTTAACTCTGCTACATAATTAGTGTTGATTCCAATATACTCAACAAATGCCATCAGCACCATACCTCTGACATCCCTAATAACTCCTCCAGCACCATACCACCTCTAACATAATTTGGATGATGGTTCATGTAAGATTTCAGTGCAGTCCTTATTTCTAGAATTTTTTTTTTTTTTTATATCACTTAACCTTTTATTTTAGCCAACCCCATTTAGTTGGGATAAGGCTTTGTTGTTGTTGTTGTTGTTAACCTTTTATTTATTTTAAAGGATAACAGTGATGAATCTTAAATTTTATGACTAATCAATTTGAAAACTATGCCCCCAAATTTCTTATCCAATTTCAAATTGAGAAAAAAAAATTAACAGAACGCAGCATCAAAGCACACTTTCCATAAATAGCGAACTGCGAAAATATTAAGAAAAAAATCCGGGCAAAAGGAAGAGCATTTTAGGTGTACCTCATCATTGGCATACCCCAAGGCTTCCAATTGACTCAGTAGTTCTCTGGATTTTTCAAATAGGCCACTTCGAACATAAACTTTCAGTAAGGTAGTCAAAATAACCTGCAGGAATTCATAGTGAGAAGCTTCCAAAATCTAAAGCTGGAGAATTTAAAGTGGGTGTAGGAAACACAATTTGTAAAGCTCAATTAGATCACTGTCCACCAAGGATTTAAGTATCGCGTATTGGTATCATATCAGCCAAGCGCTTTTAAGAGACATTCATGGATATGGTGGATACGCATACATATAGGGCAAGATACGTACGGAAATGATTAAGGAAGATCCATAACACAATTTTAAAGTATAAAAACACTATAATTAGCAACATTAAGAAGGAAAATGTTTCTTACATTCATATTTCTCAGTTTAATACCATGTCAAGTTATATATAGGCTGGTTCAAACTCAAAGTTATAAGTCTCAGGAAGGGGAGCAACCAATAAGTTTGGTTAGATATTTTTACATATGTGCAGTACCCATCCCAATCCATATACTGATGATAGTGTCTAACCCACTCATAATAGAACCGTGTATACTCATATGGAGTCAACTTTCTCGTTGCTGGGAGCCACAATGACTCAAACTGACTCCCCCCTGAATTTCCAAATGATCAACTCCCAACATTGGAGGAAGAATCAGGAAGATGTCCATAACAGCAATTTTTGAACTTTTTAAAATATGTAAAATACAAAAATAAATATCAGAAAATTAAAATCATGGTTTCAAGTATGCAACAGTATTAGTTTGCATTATGTAAGGAAATCAGAAATTTAAACATATAACAAATAACAGAAAAAGAATATTCGGATTTTTTTACAACTTTAAAATATAAAAATAAATAACAGAAAATTAAAATCATAGTTTCAAGTGTGCAACACACTTAGTTTTCATACTTAAAATGAAATCAGAAAATTAACATATATTTTGGAGCACATTTACATGAAAAAAATGAATTTATAAATTATATTTATTATTTTTTTCCAGAAAATAAAAAAATAATTAAAGAGAATGTACCAAGTTGGTAGATCGACACATAACAATCATCCTGTAAAAGATACAAAAATGATAAGATTCATTTTTGAGGAAAAAAATTTGAAATGTATTGAGGTGTATCGAGCCGTACCGGTTCGATATGCTAGATACACTTCGATACACTTTTGGGTTTTAAAATTCAAGAGACGTATCCACATGTATCATATCGACTACTATTGATACCGATACATATCGTACAATACGCCCCGTATCAATACGATACTTAAAACCTTGCTGCCCACTGATGTATATCAAAAGAAAGAAAAGGTCAAGAAAGAATACATGCACAATAATTAGAATATGCATATAAAGAGGTCTAAGTTTATCATGTATGTCTGTACATTGCTTAACTTTTCAAAACTTATACCAGGCTCATCCTTTTATATTCATAATCTGATATATATATATATATATATATATATATATATATATATATATATATATATATATATCGTTGCACTCAACATCTCATTTGTCATCAAGATGTATCTCTTGCCACATGACAGACTAGGATGGGCTGAACTGGGGGTTCCATGCTATAAAGGACACGGTACCAATCTCACCTCTCAAATTTCAGCATGAAACAAGCATGGGAAATGGTTATAAAATGAGTTGTGCCTAAAATTACAAGAATGCCATTTCTTTGTGATAGTGTCACGACCAAACGCGAATTAAGGTGAAGGTACGACTCTTACGGTCGCTGACGAAACGATCACTCGAATAAACTAAATTGATAAACTCTATTTACTTAAAATCCAACTCAAACAAATAACAATAGTAAAAAGGTCCCCAAAAGACCTATTGGTGGCAATCTACTATCTGTAAACAATAGTCATAAAACTGAAAATAAATTGTCTTCACATTGAAATTTAAAATCCTGCTACAACCATTCTAATAAATAAAAAAACATATTAAATACTAGGGGATAAGCTTGAATATCTGTTAAGCTTCTCCCTGCTCTGCTTCATCATCCTCCTCATCTGAGATATTAAATGTAAGGGTGAGCTAACCAGTCCAACAAGATACAACAACAACAACAACAACAACGATAACAAAGCCTTATCCCAACTAAATGGGATCGGCAACATGGATTCTAGCCTTCCAATCAGCTCTGTTCAATGTCATACTTGAAACAAGGCTTAAGCAAAGCATGTCTTTCCTCACCACCGCCCCTAGAGTCATCTTATGTCAAACCCTAGCTATTTTAGATCCTTTGATCTGAATAGAATAACTCATCTATACTAGAGCATCTAAAGGCCTCCGTGGAACATGATCATACCATCTGAAACGGCTTTCTCAGCTTATCATGTATCAGTGCTATTCCCAAGTCAACTCTAATATGATCATTACTTGCCTTATCCTTCTTGGTTTTGCCACACATCCATCTCAACATCCTCATTTCAGCTACACTAACTTTATCTATATGATGCTTCTTAACTGCTTAACATTCCAGATGCCCCTCTCCATACATCATAGCCAGTCGAATGACTGTCCTATAAAATTTTTCTTTAAGTTTTAAAGGAATATGTCAATCACATAACACTCCAAATGGCCCTCTCCACTTCAGCCATCCTATTTTTATCCTTTCTGAAACATCACCATTTATATCACCTTCTTTAATTATGAATGATTCTAGATACCTCAAAGAGTCACTTTACAATATCTCCTACTCTTCAATTTTCACCACCTCATTATCGTCTGTGTGAATAAAGTTACACGTCATATCAAGGATCAAGGTGCCGGTTTCGAGACCTGTTTCGGTCAGGCTCGAAATCGGCACAACTCGGCGAAACCACCAAAACCAGGCCGAAACCTAGTATTTTCTACCAGCTTTATTAATTCCATGGTTTCGAGGCTTAAAAATTTTTTTTTTTTTTGTCTGATTTTTTTTGTGTACCCTATTTAAACCATTTTACACCTATTTCTAATGTTAGTTTGCAAAAAAGACACAGAAAATAGCTACATGTGGTGTGGACCAATGTTTGGTAGCATACTGTCACGGCCTTAGCGTAACTAAACCAACCGTGCGGCACTTAGTCGCTTGCAACCCTTCTTGAAGCACTAAGTCAGCCTAACCCCTTACTAAGAAAGAGAGCACACAATAGAGAATTATGGAAGATGAACTTGTATTGCAAAGGAACTCTTACAATGCTTGCTTGCTTGAGTGCCTTGGCCAAATGAGGCCTTCCTTATTTATAGGCACCAAGGGGTACAATGAATGGTTAAGATTTGTACAAGTGTTATACATCCAACGGTTGGGAACATTCTAGTATAGAGATCTAAAATACTCCCACCTCCTTAGAAAAGTCTAGAGAGTTTATACAAGTGTGGAGGTTTCTAGAGAACCCCCACTTAAGCCCAAGTGTAGAGAATTGTGTAGAGAATTCTAGAATATGGGCTAACCCATCAACCCATGTGTCCATCCATGGACCTTGTAGACGGAGCGGGTCGCGGGTCGTGACAGTACGCTGAAATAATACACAAATGTCACAATGTAGTAATGTACTAAGCTACTAACTATTAAGCCACTAATTAACTACATTCATTGAAAATTAATACATTAATGATTGAACTTAGAAATTAGAAATCTCACCAATTAGTTCCATGTGGAGCTTCGTGGTACATTTAAACCACGTGCAACATACCACTGATGGTGGCGATAACGCTCCTCAGATTGCAGCATGTATGTATCCCAGGACATGTTATCACTCCAATTGTTCTGATAGTCTCCAACAGCCCACCAGTAGATAGAGTCATCAATATAATATAAGTACCCTTGTCAAGGGTAAGGCTGATTGAGTGTGTTTGTGGGTGGAGCAAGAGTAGGCATAAACGTCGGAGGAGGAAGATACTGAAATATGGAGTCGACGAACGATGATCCAACAGTGCCACTGGCAATACCTGAGGCTCAATCATCTCTAAATTGATTGATGGGATAGGAACTAGAATAACCCGCATAGCCACCACCTCCAACCCCACTAGCCCCAGTAGTAGACCATCCAAATCCACCATGTGTCGTCGAACCGATACTCTCACCGCCACTCTCTTCAGGAATTGTCAGGCTCAAGGTCCGTGTGATCATGAATTCTGGTGCACACCAATTCCCAGTTCCTCCAGTCTGAGAACTCTCCCCTAAATGCATCCCCTCCATGCTGCCAAACATAGCCAAATATCCATGGGATCTATTTCATCCATCTCCTCCTGTGGCATGAACCGCTGGCGTGATCCTCTAGTATACCCTCTACTACTACCACTAGGCCGGGCTCTGTGGTCAGTATCCTGTGTAGCATGATCATACTGAGTCTCCCCTGTTAATCTCAAGGGAGAAGGCAATGGATCTAGCTACAGTGGCTGGTCATACTGATCGAGCTCATTGTGTAAAGTAGCATATCTGTCATCACCACCACCATCATCATCATTACCCCAGTACCACTAGGTCCACTAGTACCAGTACCACCCTGGGTGGTAGAAGGTGACTGTGTTTCTCCAGAAGAAACCGGCCAATCACTCTCAGTCTCATCACTATCACCAGTCTGAAATGGACGTCTTGCCTGTGAGTGGATTCTACCCTCAGTAGCCATAAACTCGCCCACATCAACCTCCAAGGCTCCAGCAATAAGACCACTTAGTCGACCACCAGCCTCATCTAATTGAGGCTCACCACGATCTGTAACCCACTCCTTCAAAGGATCAACTTCCTCTCCCTCCAACTCAAAGATCACATTCAACTCAATGGGGGTTTTAGCATCTTTGTCCCTGCTTAACCATATGTGCTCATCTTTCATTCTCAAATTATAGTGCACATACACCAAGTCCTCAAGCCTTTTTGCACCTAACCGGTTGCGTCACTTAGTATGTATAAGCGAAAATGTGCTCCAGTTTCGTTCACATCCCGTGGCGGAGCATGTTTGTGATAGCACCTTCACTGCTATTGCACGAAAGTTGGGTGACTCCGACCCATATAGGACCCACCATTCAGTTGTAAAATAGCATAGGAAACTGATATTAGATGATGAAAAAACCCACAATGGCATATTAGCATCCATAGAGCAAGTATACGGACCAGGGGGTTGATTGTCGACCAGATTCAACCGCTACCCTACCAAAACTCCCAGTGGCATCTCTAAAGCTTTTAAGCTGAACCAATTTTGATGGGTAATAGTCTTAGTAAAAATCGAATTCTTAAAAATTATATTGATAACAAAGTAAGTAAAAGTCTTACTTCTTGCAAAACAATAGACTGTGCTCTTGCATTTGGCTCAAGCTTGGCAACCACTTCTTGTACTGCATCTATCAATTCTTGACGCATTCCCAAGTTATCTTTGTATTGATACTTAGGATTCAGATAATATGCTAAAAATTGACAAATATTATAATTATGTTAATGTAAGCTGAAGTACATCAAGTAAAGACTCACCAACCTTGTGTAGTGGGTGCTTGAGTTGTCGCTCCCAACGATCTTTGATGATAGCAATATATTTTGAGTTTCCGCGTCTGTAAGCTTCCTCTACTTGCAACTTCATCATATCTATGGCAGCCCACAAGTATGGTAAGATGGCCTTCCTCTGTCCATCAACCATTCTCAGCACTTTCACAATGGGATATAATATCGCCACAACTTTTTTGACATCATCCCAGAATTTATCGCTGAATATGGTTGCATGTGTTGTTCTACCAGTTCGAGAACTAGACGGAGGCCACTCAAACCACTCCTCTGAAGCAAACATTGATCTCAAGCTAGACTTCTTCATGTCAAAACTCTTGAGGGCAATATAGTTTGTTGCAAAACGCGTTAACCCTGGCCTCACTAAGTCTCCACCACACTTGGTTCTCATCATCTCTAAGACATATCCATGATTATAAATGAAAGTGGTTACTTGTCTTGCATTTTCTATAGTCTCTTTCACCAGTTTTATTTCCCTCATGTCCTTCAGCATCAAATCAATACAGTGGGCTGCATATGGTGTCCAAAAAAGTCGGTATTTTTTATTATTCATCAACCTTTCCCCTGCTTTTTTTAAGTTACTACCATTGTCAGTAACCTCTTATATCACATGATTTATCCCCACTTCTTTCACCACTTACTTCAAGAGACCATAAATGTACTTGGAATCATTGATATAATTGAATGCATCAACAGACTTCCAAAACATTATTCTACCATCACAATTCACCAAAAAGTTGATGAAGGATTTTTTGGTAGGTCTGGTCCACCGATCACACATCACAATCACCCCATATCTTTCCCATTGTGTCTTCAAAGAATCCACATATTTTTTCATTTCTTTCTTATGTCTTGGTAGGTAGGTGTTGTACAACTCCCAAGCTGTAGGCCCTTTAACTCCTAGACCTGCCCTACCTATTTCATCCAACATATTCTGATAGTGAGGTCCTGTGGTAGCATTTGCTGCAATGCCATGGTACATCATCCACTTGGAGATTTTATCTCCTACCCTTGTCATGACATCGATCCAAAAATGGGGCAACTTTTTTTGTTTTCTATCCTGTCTGACAAATAGATCAGGATCCGCCCTCAGGACCTCAAGATCTGGGTTACGAAAATGTGGTGGTGCCTGTGCTGTAGCTGGAGTCCTCACACTCTGAGTCCTCCTAAAAGGTATCTCAAGGGCACCCCTACTTCTCAGCCTCTGCCTCCTTCCCTCATCCTCTGCTGCTGCCTCTCTAGATGACCCAGCTCCTCTAGTCCTCTCAAACTGTCTTTGTCGATCTATCTCTCTTTGCTTTATACTTGCTATCTTCGCTCTCTTTAGCTGTCTCATCTCTGCCTCTGTCATTTCTTAGTCTACCTCATCACTGTCAAAGCTAATGTCATCTTCATTAACCCCTAAATTGCCCTCCAAACAAGCCTCTTCGAACTCATGTCTGTCTGCCTTCTTCTTATTTCTTCTATCAATATCACTCTTCATTAAGCTTGTCATAGCCTTCTTCACTTCACTTGGTACGTTGGGGCAACCCATAACATCCTTGTTACCACCAGCGAGATGTCATTTCAATCTAGTGGCACCACCTCCTTTTATCTGTTTGCCACAATAATTACATTATGACTGCTTCTTATTGGCAGTCAGTGGTATCTCATGCCTCCATGCAATGTCACCACTTGGAGTTGGTGCATCAGTCGTTTCAAACACTTACACTGTTAGAACAAGAAGACAACAATTACTACAATTGAAACAAACTATATTTTCATTTCTAACATTTTATTACATAAATAATATCTTATAACTAAATAATATACCTTAAAGTAAAAAAACAGCATAGGTTTATCATTTTAACACTGCGTTATTACATAAAACAGCAATATAATATAATTTCTAACGCATTTATATTTTTTCCATAAGTTAAAAATATTTTATTAATTTTTCAGTGATTAAAATGCCCTTAAATCACCATAAATAATTAGTTCACATTACTTTTATTACATAAAACAGCAACCCACCATAAAATAGCAATACTTTTAAAAAAAAATTTGATTTATCAAGATTTTCAAAGTGAAAACAGAAATATTTTATCATTTATTTATATTTATTTTCAATTTAATTAATTATTTTATCAATACCCGAAAATTAAAATAATTAAATAAAAACAGAAAAATAATTCTTCTCCATACAAAATGTAGATCACCCTATTTTGTTTAACATATATTTAATTCAATGTCATACAACATGTGTAAGACATACTTTTTTCAAAAAATAGTTGTAGGAAAATCTTTTTTTTCAAACAGAAAATCTAATAAATATATTATTTATCAAAAAAAAAAAAATACTTCCACGGATTCATTAGTCGGGTGTTATAATCAAACATATAAAAAAAATTGGAAGTCATCCATGATGTTTGTATACCATTTCATTGAAAAATATACAAAATAGAGAGAATGAGTTAATGAGTTACCTTGAAGAGAGAGAAAGGAGTTGAGAGATGAAGAATCTTGAATAACCTTAACAAATGTTGAAATCCCTTAAAGAAATGAAATTTTAAGAAGAAAAATGAAGAGAAATGAGGTTGGAGAGCAAAGAGGGGGAAAAATCAGAGAAAGGAGTCGAAACCTACTGATTTCGAGTAGGTTTTGACTCTAAAAAAGGAATGGGAGTTTAAGTCATGGGTCGAAACCATGGTTTCGACCAAAACCTGGTCAAACCCAGTGGTTTTGAACCGAAACCATGTACTGGCCAGTTTTGAGCCTGGGTTTCGTCTCACCCAGGCTCGAAACCGAGTTGTTTCATTTCGACCGAAACCTCGAACAGTGTGTCATATAATATGTCTTCATTCTACTAATTTAAACAATATCATCAGCAAAATGCTTACACCAAGAAACTTCATCTTGGATGTCTCAACTAGCACAGCAATGTAGAATATAGAAAATACACAACAGTGAAAAGAAGCACAAAACATTTCTAATAAATGTAATGCAATGAAATCTCGACTTCAATTATTTTAGAACAAACCCACATTTATTTTCATATCTGGCCAACTACCAGGAATAACTGGATACCACTATCCTAGTAAAGAGTTTAACACTACCATTCATTGCATCCCGGTCATCCGTACATGACCTACTCTCTTCTATGGCTAACGGATCATTGACTCAGGTGGCCATCACCTTCCACCCGTATTGTCCGATTCAAGTGGTCATTCCCCTCCACCTCATTGTCCTCATTTACCCTCTACTTGGTACAATGCAGTCAATTACCCTCAACATCACCTTATTATCTCTCTATATATTTCTTATTTTTCTTAATCACTTGTTACTCAAGATACATGCCACAACCGTTATTCACACATACTCTTAACAGATGGTAGTATAAGACACATAGTTGTCAAGGCGCCATGGCGACCCAAGGCGTTGAAGGGGTGTCTGGGTGCCTAAGCGTCAATAAGGCATTAAAGGCGCACCCCTTCTTATATCCCCTTATTCTACTTATTACTATTTGAATGCTTATATACACCAAAAATCAACTTAGGCAATGCAATAAGATATAAGCATGATGTTTTTTGGGTGAATAAATAAATGTACTAACAAAGCCCCAATAGAAGAAAAGCAAGACCTAGGTATCCAAATGATAAAGCCAAGCACCTTACAAGATCATAGGCAAATTAAGGCATCCGCCTAGGTCACAAGGCAGGCCAAGGTGTCCAAGGAAAGCCAGGCAACCAAGGTGGGGGCCCTTTATGCATCCACGAAGGCGACAACATGTCTAGGGCATTGAAAGGGCATCATCGCCTAGGCGACACCTTGGCAACTAAGCTTGATAGGGATCATAAATAAGAAGACAATTTTTAATCATGTCACCAAGGCATCCCAGTGCACAAGGTTCCCGCTACAACAAGGTCTAGGGAGGGGTAGAATGTACGCAGCCTTAACCCCATAACGTGGAGAGGCAGTTTCCATACAATTTTTAATCATGTAAATTTAAATAATGTTCTGAACATATCGTTATGCTTAAGCTACCAGATTTAAGTTGGAACATAAGGATATTGCCATAAAAGATGAGGTAATCTGTTTCAACTGCTAAAGTAGTGGACTCTCAATACAAAGGTAGGTAGTAGTATGGTAACTAATACTGAAAAGTCATAAATAAATTCTTTCAAGAGCTGACACTCACACAAGGGAAAAATTCATTCTTACAGAAGGCCCATATCTTATAATATCTCTTAGTTTCATTTGAGAGTTATATAACTTTGATTCTTTCCATGGGTGATGCCCAAACTCACAAGGATAGATATGGACATTTTGAGTTATCACTTGGAGAGTGATAACTTTGATTATTTCCGTTTATCCTTAAACTGGAGAATATTCTAAAAGTTGTGTTGGGTCATTGTATTTAAATCCAGCCTGTAGAATCCTGATAAATTAGTTTATCAAGTATTCTATATTATAAAAATTAAGATAAATTTACAAATCCCATGAGGACCAGTACTTATAAGCTGGGGCATATATGCAATTAATGTCCAATCCTATTGGCTTGTAAAATAATAATAAGATGGAAGGTGATTATGTAATTATTTGTTGAAATAGTACTTCACAAATTGCAATAACTTACACTTACGGGCCAAGTTTTAATAGGCTTAAAAAGAGAAACTGTATTTATGCTTAGCTACTTATCTAATAAGTTAGTTCCCTTGACATACAGAACCTTAAACTCACAGACCTAGTTCCCAAAAGTTGCACTGCTATAGTCACTGCTAAAATTATAAATAGAACGAGAGGGCAACATAATTTTTACTGATGACGTCTCACTCCATCAACTTCTCTTGTCACTACCTCTCTCTCTCTCCCTATTTATTTTAGCATCCCCACTGCATTTCCCTAGTACCATCTTACAATTCCAGCATTGCATGCTCAGGAAAGTGCAGATGAAGTCGATGATTTCTGAATTTGCGAACCCCAAGGGGTAATTCTCAAACTGTCTTCCTAAGTCTTTTCATGATCAATGAACAGTAAAAGCGAAAGATTGGTAGTAATTTTGTTAATTTTTGCATGCTTCCCCTTAATAACCTTCAGAGTCATGCAATAAAGATTCTCAGCCAGCCTGTTAGAACATAACCAAAAAGTGGGACCATTAAACATTTTTTTACAAGAGTTCGGAGATCCTCATAGAAGAAATAAAATCAATCGACAAATAAAGAAATACATCAATTATCATATTGATGGGAGTCAAAACATCACGATTATTGCAGTTTATCAAAGGAGAAAAGCAAATAACCAGAAACCGCAAGAAAGAGAAGAAGATAAGAAAGAGAAGAAAGAAGTAGAAAAGAGAAAGAGAATTAATTCTTAGAAAAAGAGGAGTCGACAATATGTCCGCCCTCTTCATCCTGCCTTTATATATATCAATAACTTAATTATAGAGAATAAAGATTTAGGAAACTTTCCTAAATCAAAAAGAAAGGAAAAAGAATCCTAATCAATACGGAAACAATATAAAAGCTACCGTGGAAACAAATCCACTATCACAATAAATAATAAATGGAAATAACTAATGGAAGCAAGACGACATGTAGCACCGATAGTGGGACCCACAGCCCTATAGCTCTATATCGCTACCCCCTCCTCTCAAGCTAGACCATGGGGAAATGTAAGAGCTACAGTTTGAAACAACAACAATAGTAGTAGTAGTAAAGCAGCACAGTATAGGTTAGAATGAACCAAGCAGCAACAACCCACTATAAGTTACTGTAAATGAAGCAACAATAATAGCACAATATAGATCACTGTGAACCAAGCAGCAACAGCAACATAATATAGGTCATTGTGAACCAAGTAGAAGTAGCGTCAGCAATAGAGCAGACACCAAGCAACAACAGCAGTACAATATAGGTCACTGTGAACCAAGTAGTAGAGATCGCATCAGGTGCAGGTTAGAGACTGCATCAGATAGTAAAGGCTACAATAAAAAAAAATCTTGAGCAACAGTTCGTGAAACCCAGACCAACAATCTTGAATTAGACCTTTGAAGAAGATCTCGAAGCAGTAGTGTAGTAGTAACAACAAATAAGCTTCCATCAAAAAGTAGTAGGTTGCATCACATACAACAGGTAGGCATCATACTATAGTAGCAACAAATAAGTAGGCTAAGCTCTCTTCAATGAACTTGAGCATATATATATATATATATATATATATATATATATATATATATATATATATATATATATATATATATATATATATATATATATATATGTGTATATATATATATATATACATATATTATATATATATATTATATTATTATTTATATATATATATATTATATATATATATATCCCCACTTAGTTTCACCCAAGCTTCATCCTGGTCATGGATAGATCACCCAAGTACGGGTCCATAAGCAGTCATAATTGCCCTATGAAGACTCGCTTTCACTACGGCTCCAGTGGGTTCCCTTAACCAAGTCACTGCCTATGAGTCGCTGGCTCATTCTTCAACAAGCACGCGGTCAGAACCCTGGTCTCCTCCCACTGCTTAGGAGCTTATGGTTTCATGTTCTATTTTACTCCCCGATGGGGGTTCTTTTCACCCTTCCCTTACGGTACTACTTCGCTATTGGTCACCCAGGAATATTTAGCCCTGCAAGGTGGTCACTCCCCGATGGGGGTTCTTTTCACCCTTCCCTCACGGTACTACTTCGCTATCAGTCACCTAGGAGTATTTAGCCTTCCAAGGTAGTCCTTGCTGATTCACACACACACACACACACACACACACACACACACACACACACACATATACTATATATGTTGAATAAGAAAAGAATGGACAAGTTAATTGTCCTCTTCCCTCACACCTTTATTTATAATGAAATAAGATAACCAGAATTACAAGATTAGCCCTTACCCTAATAAAGGAAAATATAATAAAATCAGACAAAACAAAATATACTAGAATTACATAAATACCCCTACGACATAGCTTATTTAAATCTAACTCAACAACACTCCCCATCAAGTTGGTGCATAGATATCATGCATTCCCAATTTGGACAAAATTATTTGAAATGACTTGATAAGTAAACCTTTAGTGAAGATATCGGCCAGTTGATCTTCTAATCTGAAATGCAGAATATGAATCTGACCACTCTCGAGCTTTTCTTTAATAAAATGACGATCTATTTCAACATGCTTAGTCCGATCATGCTAAACTAGATCGTTGGCAATGCTAATGGAAGCTAAATTATCACAAGAGAGAATCATAGGTTGAGAATAGTCAACTTTCAAGTCACTGAGTAGGCCTTTCAACCATAGAAGTTCACATATGCCTTGAGTCATTGCTCTGAATTCAGCTTTTGCACTAGAACGTGCCACAACGTTCTGCTTCTTACTACGCCAAGTGACTAAAATTCCTTCCACAAAGGTTAACCAAAAATATATTTCCTGTCCGAACTGCCTGCCCACAATCAGCATCTGTATAAGCTTCCACTTTGAAATCATCATATGGTGAGAGTAGGATCCCCTTTCCTGGAGCTGCCTTTAAGTAATGAAGAATCCTAAAGACAGCCTCCAAATGCGTAAAATAGGGATCATGCATAAACTGACTCACCAGGCTAACTGCAAATGCTATGTCTAGTCTTGTATGGGATAAGTAGATTATCCTACCAACCAACCTTTGATATCTTCCTTTATCTGTAGGTGTTCCTTCTTTTTCCTTCAGTTTCGTAGTTGCATCTACTGGAGTAGCACACAGCTTGCAACCTAGCAAACCTGTCTCTGATAAAAAATCAAGGATGTACTTCATTTGAGAAAGAAAGATGTCTTTTGTAGAACAAGCAACTTCAATCCCAAGGAAGTACCTAAGCTTTCCCAGATCTTAAATTTCAAACTCCTTCCCAAAAAATGCCTTGAGTTTCTTTATCTCCTCATCATTATTTACAGCGACAATAATATCATCCACATATACCAAAAGAGCAGTAAAACTTCCAGACGAATGCAATAGACAATTATGATCAGCATTACTTGGTGCATAGCCATAGGCTATCATGGCCTTATGCAGTCTGTGAAACCATGCTCAAGGAGACTGCTTGAGTCCATAAAGTGAGCGCTTCAATTTACATACCTTCCCATGGGTGTTTGCATCTGTAAACCCAGGTGGACAGTCCATATACACTTCCTCTTTAAACTCACTGTGGAGGAAAACATTCTTTATATCAAGCTATTGCAGATCCCAATTGTGGTGGACAACACCTGCCAAGAGAGTTTTACTGTTGTCATTTTAGCCACTGGTGCAAAGGTTGCTTGATAATCAATACCATATGTCTGTGTGAATCCACGAGCTACTAGCCTTGCTTTATACCGATCCACTGTGCCATCACTGTTCTGCTTGACAGTGAAAGCCCATTTGCAACCTACTAGTTTCTTACCTAGTGGGAAAGAAACAAGGTCCCAAGTATTGTTCTTTTTCAAGGCTCTCAATTTTTCCATCATTGCAGCTTTCCACCGCTTATCCAAATTTGCATCCTGCCATTTCTGAGGAATAGTCACAGAGGAAAGAGAAGACACAAATGCATGGAAAGAAAGAGATAACGAATCGTACGAAACAAAATTAGAGATTGGATAGCCCTAGTACCTTTACGAAGGGCAATAGAGAGATCAGAATCAAAATCAGAGAGAAAATTTTCCTTACCAAGAGTTTGATCAGTCTCTGGATCCTAGGCTGACGAAGGGAAAAAGGTTACTTTGCAATTAAGAGATCTAATGAGACTACTAATAGAAAGAAAATTTGTAGAAGAACTAAGTAAATGAAGAACTAATTGGAAAGTAAGAGTAGGAGAGCAACGGATGGAACCCTTTCTAGATATAGGAGAAAGGGACCTATCTGCAACTCGGACTGTATCTTTCCCAGAAGAGGGAGAGTACAGGAAGAACGAATTGGCTGATCCAGTTATGTGGTCAGTTGCTCCAGTGTCCAAAACCCATGAGTTAGAGACGAAAGAAGCACATAAACCCACATAAGTACCTGATTGTCTAAAATAAGAACCTGGAGTGGCAGTTGGCATTGGAAGAGCGGCTTGAACTGTAGCCGATGGCCTTAATAGATTCTTGAGTGCTTTAAGTTCTTCAGTTGATAGTGTAAGTAACATCCCAGTAAGAGGATTCTGATTGGCCTGTGGTGCTCGAAAATTTTTGGTTCTCTGTAGGTTCATGTCAAGCCTCTTGGCCTCAAAGTCAACTGGTTAGACATGCAATTTCCAACAAGTTTCTTTAGTATGGCGCTCTTTCACAATTTTCACATCGAACAAGGGTGGGTTTGGTAAAAGGAGAACCACTTGGCTAAGTAGTTTGGAGAGCTGATCTCTCTGCTGGAAGAAAAGGCATCATGGATGTACGACGCATCCTCAAACTAGACTAAGGCATAAGCCTGCTCAAGTGATGGTAATGGCTCTCCACTGAGGATTTGAGCACGAATCTGATCAAATTCAATATTGAGTCCAACCAGAAAATTATACACACGGAGTTCGTCTTCGGCACTTTTCATTGTAGCAGCATCAGTAGAACATGTAGCCATAAAGGTATCATAATAGTCTAACTCCTGCCACAAACTGCGGAGCTCAAAGTAATATTGGGAAACAGTAATATCCCGTTGCTTCGTAGCACCAATCTTCACATGGAGGTCATAAATCAAGGAGTAATTGCCAACCTGAGAATAAGTCAGCCTTCCAAATCTCAGTAGCACTAGGTAGCAAAACATACCCTCTCCCAATCTTGGGTTCCATAGATCCAATCATATGCCATTACAATAGAATTCTCAGATGCCCATTTTGTCATAAAGGTTATTAGTATGTGCAGGTGCCTTCTTTTTACCATTAATGTAACCTAATAAGCCTCTTGCAAAGATGGTCATTTGTGCTGTTTTAGACCACATTAAATAATTGGTTACATCCAACTTAATAGGATTAAGGGGAATAGAGGAGATTTCAATTTTTGAGGACTCCATGTTAGGAGAAACCACTTCAGAAAATTCAGCCTGAGAATGATAATAACTCAAGAACAATCTGACAAATATACTAAAGGTAGAACAATGTAAAATACCTTGAACTGAGATGCCGTGTATCACTCTTATGGGAACAAGAGAGACATATGTAGCAATTTTCGACCTTCAAACTGACATGGAAGAATCAAGGTTGGCTATCAGGTTGAGCTCTTCACAGTACATCCCTTCAATAGTTGATACACGGCAAGGCATAACAAAAAACTTGGTTGAGTAGTTTAGTTCATCTCTTCAAAGAGGAGGACAGAA
The DNA here is from genome assembly GCA_028583415.1 of Protea cynaroides. Classification (NCBI taxonomy): domain Eukaryota; kingdom Viridiplantae; phylum Streptophyta; class Magnoliopsida; order Proteales; family Proteaceae; genus Protea; species Protea cynaroides. Next base: position 87,251,541 of record CM053271.1, read on the forward strand.
TTATTTAGAAAAAAAATCTGGGATGAAAAACAGCTACTGGGATAATAGGGTTTATAGAGGGGAAAACAGCTACTGACGGTAATGTAAAGGGGAAACCAGTGGCTATTGATTAAGGACAGTAGAATATAGAGGAGAATAGGTGATGGAGTGAACTCTAGCGGTGATGCTTGGAGTTACGACAGGACTGGGGCGGTCATTCTGGGAGTTACGTCAGGCTGGAACAAGAAAAAAAGGGTTACGGTAGGGTCTGGATCAAGAGCAATGGAGTTTTAGGGATTACAACAGTGCTGGAGGTGTTGGGAGGGGATTACGATGGGTAAAAGCTAGGCTATGGGAAGAAGAATGAAGTTGCAGGGTTTTATCTAATGGCGGTAAAGGTTTCAGGTATTTGGAGGCTATCGGCTGGGGCAGAAGCTTACGGCAGGGTAGTTTTTCCTGAACAAAATCTGGCAGCAGTTCTTTGGGAATGAAAAAAAAAATGAGGAGAGGAGAAGGTTAGAGCTAGGTTAGCTCTGATACCATGTTGAATTAGAAAAGAATGGAAGAGTTAATTGTCCGCTTCCCTCACACATTTATTTATAATGAAATAAGATAACCAGAATTACAAGATTAGCCCTTACCCTAATAACAAAAAATAGAACAAAATCAGACAAAACAAAAAAATACCAGAATTACAGAAATACCCCTGCGACATAGCGCTAGTGCTATGAACATTCCATGTGGACAAATAACAAAGGAGAACACCGAACGAGAACACTCACAAATAAGAGCCCAATAATCTTCAAGCACCTTATTCCGGTAACAAATAAAATCCCAAAGATGCTAGATACGAGAAATAATAATCAGCATTCCATGTGAATTTCATCAATGTGATCTAAGGACCCACCAAAGCAATAAATTGCAAATAGAGAAGCCCATGGCAATTTTGTAAATTATGGTCACTTATGGGACCACCCAAAAAGTAATACTCCAAATATATCACAAACAAGAGTTAGTGGCAATTTGGTAATTAACCACACTGTTCAAGGGGCCATGGCTAGGAAGCAAAGAAGGGAATGGCAAAATTGAAAATAATCAAAACTTCAATATCCTTTGAGGCAAATAAACAAACAGACCCTTAGGATTTAATTGGAAATTGAATGAACGAGAATAATAAGGGTAAACAGCAGGGGCAATGGCAAACTGGTAATAAACCAGAAATTGCAAGGATGTAATAGGTAGGGTAAGAGGAGGGGATGTGGATTATGGAAGAGATTACTATTTATTGACAAGGGATAGTCTAGGAATCAAAGTTAAGGTAAGGGACAAACTAGAATAAGGCTAAAGAGAAGGGATATTATGGGAAATCAACTTTAAGAAAAATACTAAAATAAAATAAAATAAAGATGGAAGTCACCATCGTGGGAGAAGTTCATCTTCTTCCTCACGACTGTGAGAAGTGGCGGAGAACCAGTAGCAATTATAGGAGAGGAAATTCACTCATACAGGCACCAATGAAGCTGAAATTTGAGAGGAAGGTCGCAAATCCCCAGCCCTATTGATTCCAACTTGTAGCTCTTTGATGAAAAATTATGATAAAAGTGCTGAAACTAACCCAGGCAGTATTGCAGACCCTGCCCTAGTTGCAGGTCATGATTATCACAATAGAGGGGATTCCTACTACTGGTCTCATAGGGAATATGTTGCCCAATAATAGGAAGGCAAGCCCTAAAATATTGGGCCAAACTGATACTGAAGCAACAAAATTAAAAACTACGGGTACGGTAGTTGCAGAAACCGTAACAGTAGTAGTTACAGATGCAGGAAATTAGTCAAGGAAGGGGGAGAAGAACCTGATCATCAGATCAGCAACACAAGGAAAATCAGGTTGAGCATATGCAGGGAAAAAAATAATATAGCAGCAACTCTCAATAAAAGACAACTTCAGCCCAAAAACACAACAACATTCCCTGCAAAACAGAATCAGATCATCAGATCATCAGATCAATAAACATTGGATGCAGCAATAGCAGAAATTGCAAAGAACAGACTAAAGAAAGCAGAAGCAGCAATGGTGGCTACACCACAACGAAACACTTTAGACGACTCTCAAACTGGCACCTGCTCTAATCCCATGTTGCAGTTTATCAAAGGAAAAAAGCAAATAACTGGAAACCACAATAAGGAGAAGAAGATAAGAAAGAGAAGAAAGAAGTAGAAGAGAGAAAGAGAATTAATCTTAGAAAAGAGGAGTCGACAATATGTCCCCCCTCCTCATCCTGCCTTTATATATATATATATATCAGCAACTTAATTATAGAGACTAAAGATTTAGGAAACTTTCCTAAATCAGAAAGAAAGGAAAAAGAATCCTAATCAATAAGGAAACAATATAAAAGCTATTGTGGAAACAAATCCACTATTACAATAAATAATAAATGGAAATAACCAATAGAAGCAAGACCACATGTAGCACTGATAGTGGGACCCACAGCCCTGTAGCGCTATATTGCTAACAACAATCATATTGATATACAAGCCAATATGAAAAAATAATGAGTATGCGGGCAATTAAATAAGTAAAGATGAAGACAAACCTTATTTGGTACTAACCCAGCAGATTTCATATCATTGACCAACTCATCAGCCTTCAAATGGTTTCCATCAACTGAATATGCATTAAGCAAAGAGCTGTAATGGAAATCATTAGGAGAATAACCTTCCATTTTCATCCTCTCAAAATAGGATTCTGCTTCCTTGCTTTGACCACTGGATGCACAAATAGCTATAAGAGTGCCATAAATCACATTGTCCATGGGTAAAGCACTATCTTCCAGTTCTTGGATCAGCTGCAATGCCTTAGAGTAGCCATGTTTGACTTTGATGCAGCCTGCAAGCAGCTACAGTGGACAAAAGATAATCGTGATGAAAGAAAAATTCAAACACCATCAGAAACTAATAGCATGGATCTTATTTACCCATACATCATAACCTCTTGTTACAACTAAGAGTCCATTCATAAAAATATATTATATATATATATATATATATATATATATATATATATATATATATATATATATATATATATATATATATATATATCATTCAAGTTAAGGTGGCATACAGTACTATAAGTAACAGCATCTGGGATCAATCCTCCTCGTTTCATTTGGTCAAACAGTTTGATGCTGCTTTCAAATTTTCCATTACGGACTAGACAACTGAGAATAGAGTTACAGACAAAGACATTGTTTTTCATTGATTCGTCTCGAATGCCATTGTACATTTCCAGTACTTTTACGGGATTGAGGCTCCTGCCCATAAACTTTATATAACTGCTATATGATCCTATATTGACCTTCCCATTCTTCTGCATCCAATCAAAGAGCTGCAAAAAACCACACAAACTGTTAGTCAACATAAGCTACCACAGAAAATGGAAAGTCATTGCATTAACGAATCTTTTCAGTAATCAAAATAAGAGTCAAGGTTCAGAAAAATACTAAAAGAATAGAACAATGCTTCAAATGATGCATAGTAATATGTATGTACGCCTCAGGTGCATGTTTACATACATGTGCAGGGGATTATGCACAATTAAACATGTGCAAACTAGAATAAAGGAACAAAATGTAATTTCAATCTCAGATCCACTTAAGGAAGACGCAAGGGAAAAACACGGTTACTAATAGTGCCTCTTACCACGTGTTATGGGATATGTCAATTATTGACAACGTCGACTGAAAGTCCCCAATGTTGACTTTCTTTCTCGATGAAGAATTGTAGAAGTGCGTTCTACTTTCCTTTTTCCTTAGTTTGTTCTTTCCTCATATGCATCTGGTGGACAAGTAGTTTTCAAATATGCTGATAGCATGTCCAATATTAAGGTGCGGAGTTATGCCTTAAGCTGGATCATAACAAGAAGTCCAAGTCAACTCCTTTGTGACACATTTGTGGCACTGAGAGACAGGATATGTTGATTTGAGAGGAATGAATGATTGTCAATGACAACCAAAAGCTTATTCCCAGATTGGAACTCGAGAATGATGCTCAGGTATATGAAATGCAAAAAGAGCTTCATGAAACCAAGCAAAAGAATCTCCCCGTCCCAATATTACTCTCAGATGCACAATATGTGGCAGGAATTAGACTTTTATGATACCTTTCAGACTACCTGCTCTGCCAAGGCCGCTAGTTTTCATAAATGGGAAGATAAGTTTCGGGTGTATGATTCCTAGCCGGTCTGAATGTTGAGTATCATCAGAGACGTGCCAAGATTTTTAGCCGAGATCCATTCATACCTTGGAGCAGTCCTATTTTTTTATTCAGTAGAAGGACAGTCGTCAAACTGCTACGCTTCCCCATTTTAATCAGGATCTCTCTGCTCTATTTACAGGGCTTGATTCCCAGCCTAGAGGTGGCTCTACTCGTTCCAATTTTCGTTCTTTATCTGACCGAGAGCCCATCAAATGTAACTACTATGGTAAGGAATGAAATGACAAGGAATTTTGTTGGAAACTTCACGGGCACTGTACTACATCTCCACCACGTGGCCATGACCATGGTCGCGCCTCTCATGCTCATCACATTAAGGCTTCTAAGCTTGCTCCTGCCAGTGTCAGGTCTTCTTTCTCGCGGGACGAGCTTGCCATGCTCTGATGCGGGAGGCACGAGCATGGCAGAATCGATTAGATCCGCTACTAGGCCCACCCAAAACAATAATCAATTCAAACAATGATGTAATGGCAGAATCGTAAATAACTTAAAAACTCAACTAGTAGTGGTGATTCTATAAATAATCAGAAGTTGCAATAGCTTAAGAAACCAAACACAGCCTTAGGAATAAACTGAGAACCATTCTTAACCAATGGGTAAATCTATAAAGGAACTTATAAGAAAGGATCAACTAAGACAAACATTAAAGTTCAGGGGCCTTTCTGCAATTTACAGAATATTGTCTCCTTCAAGCTCACGACAAAACAGAGGGAGGCGGAAAGCTGAATCAAGAGAGTTGTTCGAACTCTCTCTGTACAAGCCCAATCTTCACGAAACTTTAGGGATTGAGTCGCAATCTTCTGCTCTACTGATTCCAACCAATTTTGGTTTCAAACGACAAGAAATAAGAGAGCATTGAAGGTCTGCAACAGTCCCTGGCAGTACAGGAAGGCACAGGTACTTGCAAGTTTCACTTCTCACAGTTGGCCGATGGGTTGGGGTTGAAACTTGAAACTCAAGGGGTTGAGTCGCCCTTAGGTATGGAGTTGACTCACCAAATATAAAGGGGAAAGGAGAAGGGGTGAGGGAGATCGATGGGATTATGTGGGACTAGGTTTACCGCTAGAACAAGGAAATAGAGGAAAGGAAGAAGAAAAGGGAAAGAAAACAACAAGACCAAGGGGAGTGGTCGAGTCTGATCACTGAGACAAGAGAGAGAGAGAGAGAAAGAGAGTGAGAGAGAGAACGCTTCAAATTTCTGCCATAGGCATTAATTCAATAACAAACCTTCATTCTATTCCATTCTTCAATTTTGAAAATAAAAACCTAATACATGTTCTATTTAAAGGTAAAACTTTTATATATTGTATCTATGGAATAAAATCCCTATCCAAAACAGAAATCATAAATTAAGAAATATAATATTGAAACTTCCTATTCTAATTAATCATTTACCAACCCTTTCTAGACCAAAAGGTTGGTTTGGGTTTGAGCCGGTTCAGGTTTGGCTTGGGTAGCCAAATCAGCTCGTATTGATCCATCCATGATATTGCTACTGCATCATGCTCCCCTCTGTTCTCCATGTTCCTACTTTTTCTACTGATCTTATTTCTATTAGCCGTCTTACTACTGATCTGAATTGTAAAGTGACTTTTTCCTTCTCACTGTCACTTTCAACATCCGGTGACAGGGAAAATGATTGGTTGTGGTAGGGTACATGGTGGTCTCTATTTGCTTGACCAAAGGATTCCCCATGCTAATCTTCAGGCTCATCAGATCGATTCTGCTCCAGCTGCCGTCTCTGATTTATTACTTTGGTATAAGCGTTTGCCATCTCTAGTTAAAGTTTTTCCTCATTTGTTTTGAACATGTAACCCCAAGGATTTCTTTTGTAATGCTTGCGTTTTGGCAAAGCAAACACGTCCTGTTTATTCCAGTTTAAATAATAGAAATGCCGCCCCTTCTAGTTAATACATTCTGAAGTGTGGGGGGACCTACCCGTTGTAGTTCTGTTTTTGGTTATCAATGGTTTGTTACATTTATTGATTGTCATACTTGGGTCTATCTCCTTCATCACAGAGTGACGTCTTCCACTGCTTCCAACTTTTTCAAAGCCCGGTTCGCAAACAGTTCAATGCCACCATCCACATACTCCACAGTGACAATGGCATGGAATATATATGGATGGTACCTTTTAAACTTATCTTTATTGCCGTCTATCACATTAACCGGATGCCAACACGGGTTCTTGCCTTTCAAACTCCTCTGGCGGTGCTACAAGGATCTTCTAACTTCCTCATTTCCCCACGGGTTCTGGTTGTGTTTGTTTTGCCCCAAAATCATCAGCACCTTGGCAAGTTAGATCCCCAAGGGCTCCAGTGTGTTTTTATTGGCTACTCTGCCACCCATAAGGGCTATAAGTGCTAGCATCCTCCGTCTCGTTGTGTTTTTGCGACCATTGATGTGGTGTTTCATAAGTAGGTTTCTTATTTCTCGCCGGCCCCTCTTCTGGGGCGGACACGATGCTTGGGGAAGATGTGCCTCTTATTACTCTACTCCCGCGTCTCTTGAGGTCTTTGTCCATGGGGCGATGCAAGCTCCTGTGCAAGTCTATGTTTGCCAAAATCATGCATAGCAAATAAACACCACCACCAGCCATTCACTACCTCCTGATCCCGATTCTCCATCTAGCACTTTCATCCCTGAACTCCATAGTACTTTTGATCCCTCTCTTGACCTACCTATTGCTGTCCGTAAAGGGACGAGATCTTGTAAGCAACACTAACATTTCAAGTATCGATACGTATACGTATCGGTGGGGTCGATACGTATTGGTATCAACATGCATCAATACGATACCTATACAATACATATCTCAGTTTTTAAAATGGGTATCATATCGAGGTGTATTGGCCGATACGCACCATTACAAGTTGATATGCATCGATACTAGCGATACACTACTGTTGGAACTCAAAGTTAATGTAAAGGTCCAGCTAATGGTATCAGCCGCACCACCCATCTACCGCACAGTGATGTCTAGGTTCAATGTATCCTCACCTATCTCACCTACTCTCCTATGGACCTCTGTCTTTCATATACAAGTCAAACCATTATCAACATGGTATCAAAGCCTAAACCCTAGGGATCCTAACCCTAGGTACCGCCTCTCTCTCTCTCTCTCTCTCTCCGCTTCTTTTTTTTATTTGAAGTTATCGCCCACCACCACCGCCTTCACTCCTACTCTTGCCTCTTTTTGCTTCCGCTACCACTAGAGTCTCTCGGTGGCCTAGGCAACCACTGCCGAGAGCCTATGGTTTCTCTTAGTCATGATGTTCTCCATGTTGTGAGAACTGATTGGCATATATATTTGTTTCCTTGCTACAATCATTGTGAAGAACTACTCCATGTGTTCGACGACTACAGGGTGCTGGTTATTTTTCTTTGGCTTGTTTTAGCCAATCATTCCCATCTATTTGATTGATTCGTAAGGAACACACAAGTGGCCATTATCGATTCTTCTCTGAAGATATGAAGATCGAAACCTGCTGATGCTGTGCTGATTCATTCATAGTTGATCAATTTTTTCCCTACGGTACCTCTAGGTCCAAGTATTTTTTTGGGCAATCAATTTATTAGAATTCTATTACCATGTCTAAGTTTAACGAGGAGAAGTTTTCTCATACCGAAAACCCCAAAATTGAATTCACTGCCATTGTTCCTAATCTACTCAAGTTGGATGGGACCAACTACTTTATGTGGTCCAAAACGGCTCACATGGCTATCTCTGCCAGAGGATTACTTGGTTATATTATCGGCCGGAAACAAGCCCTTGCCCTAGACGACCGATTGAATGAGAAGTGGTCATCTGAAAATTCTATTGTAATGGCTTACTTGATTGGATCAATGGAACCCAATATTGGTAGGGGATATGTTTTATTACCTGATGCTGTGCACATTTGGACTGCGGCAAAAAAAACCTATTCGCAGGTTGGTAATTACTCCTTAATTTACGACCTGCTTGAAAATTGAATGCTACCAAACAAAGAGATATCACTGTTTCCAAATATTACTCTGAGCTCAGAAGCCTATGGCAAGAGTTGGACTATTATGACACATTTATAGCTGTCTGTGCTACTGATGCGGCTTCCATGAACCTCGCAAAGGACAAACTCAAGGTGTACAATCTTTTAGCTGGATTGAATGTTGAGTTCAACCAAATCAGGGCTCAAATACTCAGCCATGAGCCACTGCCATCATTAGAAAAAGGCCTATTCTCTGGTCCAATCTAAAGATGTGCGACGTACAGCCATGATGCCAGCATTACCCGCTAAGAGATCCGTACTTTAGACTACTCAATAGTTTCCCAAATCTTCCTCTTCTTGAGATCCTGTCCGTTGTGAACACTATGGCAAAGACAGGCATATAAAAGACACCTGCTAGAAACTACATGGGAAACCTGCAGATTTTGAAGCCAAGCGCCGTGAAAGAGGGATGTTGAAGCCTAAGAACTTCCGAGTCCCTCAAGCTCACCAAACGAAGACTTGTCCTCCAACTAGCCCTCTTTAACAGCTCTCTACCGAAGAACTTCAGACTCTCTGGAATCGCCTACGGCCATCTACTGAAGCAACCACCACCCTACCATTAGCATCTACCAATCCAGGTTCATATTTTGCTAAGTCAGGTATTCCTCATGATGGTTATTGTGTTTTATCTGTCTCTAGCCCCTGGGTTATGGACACTGGAGCCACTAACACATGACTGGTTCCGTTAGTTCTTTTTAGTTGTACTCTCCCTCTTCTGGGACCAATACAGTCAAGGTAGTTGATGGGACCCTTTCTCCTATATCTAAAACGGGCTCCATTCGTTGTTCAACCTGTCTCAATTTGCATTCTGTTCTTCATGTTCCTAGTTTTTCCACAAATTTACTTTCTATTAACAATCTTACTAAGTCTCTAAATTGTAAAATAACGTTTTTTTCCTACCTCGTGTGTGATTCAAGATCTAGGGAGTGGGAGGGCGATTGGACAAGATAGTTTGCATGATGGTCTCTACTTGCTTGTTGTCGGTCCTTTAGCACCTCCATTAAATTATACCCATACCCCACCTTCATCCCATTCAGCCGTGAGTACCCTCCAACAGTGGCATCGCCATCTTAGGCTCCCTTCTACAAATGTGTTATCTCATCTTTTCTCTGCTTTAATAAAAAATTGTAATAAAGATGAGCTATTATGTGAGGCTTGTGTTTTGGCCAAATAGGCTCGCACTTCTTATTTACCTTGTCCTATTAGAAGTAATGGGATGTTTGATCTAGTCCATTCTAATGTTTGGGGTCACGCTAGGACTACATCTATTACTAGACATCGTTGGTTTGTAACTTTTATTGATTGTCACACTCGCACCACATGGGTTTACCTGATGCATCACAAAAATGAAGTGTTTCAGTGCTTTCATCACTTTCACAACATGATCAAGACGCTGTTCCAAACCCAACTGAAGGTGCTTCGCAGTGACAATGGTAAGGTATATGTTGAAAGTAATTTTCAACAATACTTGGCTGATAATGGGATTATCCATCAGACCAACTGTGTTGATACCCCTCCTCAAAATGGTGTTGCAGAGAGAAAGAACCGTCATCTCCTCGAGACTGCCAGAGCTCTAATGTTTGAGAATCATGTTCCATCATGGTTCTGGAGTGATGCAGTCCTCACTACTACTTTGGATATATTGCTTAGTCATTCCGACTTTGACCTTCAACCGAAAGTTTTTGGTTGTGTCTGCTATACTCGTAACCATCAATCCCCTGGCAAGCTTGATCCAAGGGGGTTGTAGTGTATATTTCTCGGATATTCCGCCACACAAAAAGGGTACAAGTGTTACCATTCTCCCACCCGACGGACTTTTGTTAGTAGACATGTTATTTTCCACAAACACCTTACTTATTACCAGTCACATCTTCAGGGGGGAGAAGGATGTAGTTGAAGATGTACCTCTTTCTGTACCAAAAGAAGCAAAGAAAATCCAAGTTCAATCTATTCTTGACTCGAACCAAAAATGTTCCAAAAACAGATGTACCATCCGAGCCTTGTGAATCACCAGCTATTCCTATACCCATAACCAGACCTAAACCTCTGCACGTCTATAGCCATGCCAAACCTCTGCAAGGAAAGAGCACTACCATTAATGCAACTTCACATATCCCTTTACCAGCCCTGGATTCAGAGACTGAGCCTTCTCAAGGTAAGGAACTTCCTCCCTCTGATCTTGAACTGCCCATTGCTCTTCGAAAAGGGACTAAAGCCTGTACACTTCACCCTATTTCCAACTCTGTTTCATATAACTCCCTTTCCCCTTCCTTTTATGCATTTGTATCCTCGCTTTCCTCTGTGTCTGTTCCTCAAAAATGGCAGGATGCAATTATAGATGAAAGGTGGAAAGCTGCAATGATGGAGGAAATGAGAGCCTTGAAGAAGAATGATACATGGGACCTTGTTCCACTTTCAGCAGGTACAAGGCTAGTAGGGTGCAAGTGGATTTTCACAGTGAAGCAAAAACCAATTGGGATTGTAGATCGGTATAAGGTTAGACTGGTTGCACATGGATTTACCCAGACATATGGGATTGATTACCAAGAAACATTTGCTCCAGTGGCCAAGATGACTACTATCAAGGTTCTTTTGTCATGTGCCGTACATCATAACCGGGATTTGCAACAGTTAGATGTGAAGAATGCCTTCCTCCATGGAAAACTCACTGAAGAAGTTTAAATGGATTGTCCACCTGGCTTCACAGACGTTAGAAGCAGAGGGAAGGTATGCAAATTGAAATGGTCACTATATGGCATCAAACAGTCCCCTAGAGCATGGTTTGGGAGATTAAATAAAACTATGGTAGCATTTGGTTATGTTCAAAGCAATGCTAACCATACTTTGTTTATAAAGCACTCACCTAGCGCCTTTACAGCTCTACTGGTATATGTAGATGATATCATCATTGCTGGAAATAACAATGATGAGATCGAGAAACTGAATGCATTTCTGGGAAAAGAGTTTGAAATCAAAGATCTTAGAAAACTTTAGGTATTTCCTTAGGATTGAAGTTGTCAGATCCACAAAAAGCATCTATCTCTCACAAAGGAAGTATGTTCTTGATCTCCTTTCAAAGACAGGATTGCTTCGGGGCCGACCATGTGATACACCTCTAGATCCCAATACTAAACTCAGGGAGAAGGGAGAAACACTAGCAGATAAAGGCAGGTATCAGAGATTAGTTGGCAGGCTAATCTACCTTGCACACAAATGGTCAGACATTGCATTTGCAGTGAGTTTGGTAACCCAGTTCATGCACGACCCATACTCTACACGTATGGATACTATCTATAGGATACTTTACTTAGACATCCCCCGGAAAAAGGATTCTCCTATCACCTCATAACTACCTAAAGGTAGAGGCTTAAACTGATGCAGATTGGGCAAGCAGTCTAGATCGTAAGTCTATATTTGGTTACTATACTTTTGTGGGCGAAAATCTGGTTACTTGACGCAGCAAGAAGCATAATGTAATGGCCCGATCCAGTGCAGAGGCAGAATACAAGGCAATGGCACATGGAATATGCGAACTCTTGTGGCTACAAAGGTTACTCAAAGACTTGAAGGTTCTATGTCCTCAATCCATGACCTTGTATTGTGATAATAAAGCAGCTATTAACATTGCTAATAATCCGGTTCAGTATGATAGGACAAAACATGTTGAAATAAACTGTCACTTCATCAAAGAAAAGCTCGACAGTGGACAGATTCAAGTTCCATTTGTCAAATTAGAGGATCAACTGGCAAACATCTTCACCAAAGGACTGCCTGCGAAATCCTTTCATATGATATTGTCCAAGTTGTGCATGCACGATATATATGCACCCACTTGAGGGGGGCGTTGGAACTCAAAGTTAATGTAAAGGTTCGGCCGATGGTATCAGCCGCACCACTTGTGATGTTCAGGTTCAATGTATCCTCACCTACCTCACCTACTCTCCTTCTTTATTTGTAATTCATTCACTCAATAAATACTATGGACCTCTTTCCTTCATAGACAAGTCAAACCATTATCAACAACTACAATACACAGTGATACACCTTGATAGTGTAAAAAAAAAAAAAAGGGGTCATTAAAATGAATCATACGTATCTTAAAAATGGGGCTGTATGTGCATATCGACGTATACGATACGAACAAATACAGTTCAATACGAACCGATATGGTTCGATACCCACTTAAAAAGCTCGATATGTCTTTTTTTTCACTTTTCTTCTCTCCTTCCTTGTTGGAGACCTGCTACACAGTTGAACCAAACTTGCCTTTTGAATGTGATCAAAAATAAAAACCAAAAAAAAAGTGTAATCAATAATACATTTAAACCTTGGAAGTAGTTCAAAATTTCTTTAGGGGTTCGAATCTACACCCAAAAACAATTTGATTCCTTGCATCAACTCCTCCAAATACTGCTTAAGGACTCCAAGATCAAGGTTTCAAGATCTACTTTCGGTAAACCTACAAAACCTGCAACTACCTTTTTCTTCAAATCTTGCTTAGATCTTTAACTTTATTGCATCTATTTAAGTGTTGAGTGCTAACATGAATCTATGCTTTGAAAAACAATTTTTTCGCAAAACCAAGTCGAGATCTAAGATTTGTCGCAAGAACATACAAATTTTAAAAAATATATATATCTTCACAATTATGTACTCGGTTCAGATGAAATTTTTATATGTTGTAGTTGAATTGATGATCTATTATAATTCTTGATTCCTTGGATTTTTTGCATTATCAAAGTTATTTTTAAGTTCGTTCTTAATTTCTGATAAATAAAAATAATGGCAATATATTTAAAGAATGAGAATAATTTGATGCAAATGCATTAAATTCTATGAAAAAAATTCTGATTTACATGAAAAACATTTTGGAGATGATTTGCATGTTTATTCCATTTTTCTTTTTCTTTTTATTTTTTTTTTCTATTTCCAGTTTCAAAAAATGACTTATAAATTGAAAAAAAAATTATTTTTTCCTTGAAATAGATCTAAAATTCATTAAATGCATGAAAGGTAATGTATGTAGGATCATCATGAAATGGTTTTTTTATCACTTGCATTTCCATGGATTATTTTATTTCTGGAAATTAAAAAAATTTATATATAACACGTATAATATTTTATGCTTGAGATGGATCTAAAATTACTTAATGCATGAAAGGTTATGTATGTGTGTTAATCATGAAATGGTTTTACAATATTTGTTGCATTTCCACGTTCGTTGTTTAGGAAAATGACAAGCAAAGCCGTTTGTTGGAATTCAACAACAACAACAATAAAGCCTTATCGCAACTAAATGGGATCAGCAAAGCCATCTAGTGGAATTACTGTACTAAAATCAATGGAAATCAATTAATGACAAAATGCAATTCTATAGCTTTGAACATCATGGAGGTGGGTGATGAGGCAAAAACAACACACGGCATGAAGTTATGAAAATGTCAAAAGTGCACAAAGTGTCCTATTGAGTTGGGCAAGGCAATGGCAAAGCACTTCAGAGAAGGAAAGGTGAAAGGAAAGAAGAAAAAAGAAGAAGAGGAATGACATAAATAGAATCTTATGGATCTAGAGGAGCTAAGAGATTTTGATGGTTTTGAAGGGTCAAACAAAGAAGGGGAAGATGAGTTCTGGCAAGCGATTGGGCCACAAGGTATGAGCATCGAGCGCAACAATAAGGGGAAGAGAAGTTGGGACGGACACAGTCTTTTCAACCACAGTTTGAGGGTGGTGGTGGTTCCGGTACACAGGCACGGTCAAGCAAGGGTAAGGAACCAGCTAATTTGAGTAAATCATCAAGTGTATGAGGTTTGTTTGACTGATTTAAGGGCAAGAGGAAAAAGAACTCGGACATTGGTGACATGGTTATTGAAGCCCCCTTCATACCGGCAGATGCGAAGGGCAACGAAGGATAGAACAGGCTATGCATCTGAAGTCATTAAGTGAAAAGATGGGGAAGTACTTTGCAAAATGGTTCTACAGTACTTTTATTCTGCCCTAGAAAGCCAAAGATTGGTATTTTAAGGCAATGGTACAAGATATATAACGTGGTGGACCAGGTGTGACGGCAGACCCACGTTACCAAATCATTGGGCCATACCAAGATGTCATTGCACACATGGTTCGAGGTGCCAATCGAAACTAGTGGTTTCGAATGGCACAATTCGGTTTCGACCAAGGTCAAGACGAAACCTTAAGTCGGTATTGAAAAGTATTAGGTTTCGATCAAAACCTGATCCAACTCAAGTTCCTCAACCAAAACCTGGTTTCGACTTGGTTTTTGATCCACCTAGCCTTATAAAAGTTTGGGTTTCAACCCAAACTTGACCAGTAGTTTTTAACTCCAAAGGTAGGAATAGTACACAGGAATAACACTTATTAGACTACATAAGAACAACATTTATTAGGCAGTACTTATTTATGCCTAATTTTATATTTCGTTTACTTAAAATATTATTCATAAATAAGAAAACACTCTCATTTGAATCCAATAAAAATAGTCTAAAATTCAAATTTCAAAAGTTCAAGAAGTCGGCTTTCCAATTCACAAATGAAAATCGGATTTCTGGGTGTTGAGGCGATTTTCAACTTCCAAATGCTAGGCTTTTAACCAAATCTAAAAATTTCATAATATTATTATAGTAAAGCATCATTAAAAACCAAGAGTACACCAAAATAATCTTTTTTTATAATACCTAAAAAATTATTTCCATTCAAACAACTTTAACAGCATTTGCATCTCTGAGCAAAGTTCTACTGGAGTGTAACTCTTTCATTAAAACTTGGATTCAAGCAATCTCGGATTTGTTGAAAAGCTAATTACGCTAGCTACGCAATAAATCCGAGATTGCTTAAATCCAAGTTATATTAAAGGAGTTACGCTCCGGTCAAACCTTGTTAGGAGTACGCAAGTGCTGTTTAAAGTCACTCTGGATGAAAATATTTTTTTAGAAATCAAAGCAAGAGATTATTTTGGTACACTCTTGTTTTCTAGTGATGCTTTACTATAATAAGATTTATGAAATTTTTGGATTTGGATAGAAACCTAGCATTTGGAAGTTGAAAATCGCCCCCGTACCCAAAAATCAAATTTTTGTTCTTGAACTGGAAAGTTGACTTCTTAAACTTTTGGATTTGAATTTTAGACTTTGTTGGATTCAAATGGTGGGTGTTTACTAATTTATTAATAATATCTTAAGTAAATGAAATCAAAGAAACATCTACTTAAATGATATTAGTCATAAGTACTACCTACTTAACTCTGGATACAATCCCAGGATTCAACGTACACTAGCAAACATGGGTCCACACTACATGTTATTATTTTGGATGTCTTTTTTCCAAACTAGCATGTCAAATAGGTATAAAAAAGTTGAAATAGGCTACACACAAAAAATCAGATTAAAAAACAGTTTTGGGCCTCGTAACCATGGTTTCAAGGTTTTCTAGGAAAAATCCTAATCTAAACCCAAGACAACTCGGATTCAAGGTTAGTCGAAACCAGCCTCGAAATCGGCGTTTTGAACCTTGATTGTACATAACGTTTAAGAGTATGTGTAGGTGTTCAAGCAGAAGTAGCAATATGAAGTCACCATCATATGAAATGGTTAGAGTGGCCACACGGTTGTCCATCATCAATTTTCTCATGCCGCACTATTTTCCACTAGTCCGTTTATGCATCAGGTGAAGTGAAAGATGCTCAATATCTCTTTTTATATGATGGATGAAGTTCTTGAGGAAATTAGAGAAGATAATATCGTCTAGATTTTTACAAACAATACTAGAGATTATAAGAGGACTGGCCTTACACTTATGTTGAAGAGGCAATACCTATTTTGGACACCTTGTGATGCATATTGCATTGATTTAATGTTTAAAGACATGGGTGAGAAGCCCAGAGTATCTAAGATGGTCGATGATGCAAGGAAGAAAACAAATTTCATTTATTACCACAGTTGGGTGTTGGCATTGATTAGGAGGAATACGAGAGGTGACTTGGTGAGGCCAACGGCCACGAGGTTTGCCACCAGTTACATTGTCTTTGATAGCCTCATCAGTCGAAAAGCAGGTCTACTCCAGATGGTTACTAGTGAAGACTGGTTGTGCAGTTTTATGCCTGTCCGGTATAGGAAGAGATGTGCAAGATCTCCTTAACCCTTATGTCTTCAAAGTTGATTGTCCATGGTTATGAAGCCCTCTTCATTGTGCTTAGGCAAGTTGATGGTAATAAGAAACAAACAATGGGCAAGTTGGTGCAAGCTATGATACTTGCCAGGCAAGCAATATATGACATGAATCCACCGGGCTAGAAACAATTCTTGAAAACTATAAGAGACAGGCAGGAAGGAATGTTGCTTCAAGGCATTCATATGGTAGGTAATTTTGTATTACTTGCACTCTTTCCTTCATTTTTTTTAACACTTATGATTTGAATTCTAATGTATCAATGTCTTGCATTATGTAACACGTTACTTAAATCCCGGATATCCAATATACTCAACCTAGCATAGGATATGAGATACAATATCTAAATGCCATTAGAAATGTCTTCAGTAGACTGGAGCCGGGTACAACAAAAGTTACACTTGCCATTGATGAGGTAACATGTTATATTACTTGTTTTCATAAATGTTACTTGCACAATCTTTAATGATTGGCTAACCAATATATTCAACTATTTTATCTTAAGATGTTTCATGAAGGTTGAGAGGAATGATCGACTTGTCTAGAATTACAGAGGTCATGCTTTATTTATAGAGAAAAAAGAGTCGCACAATAAATGTGGTAGTTACACATAGTAAATGCAGTAGGTGAGGGAAGCAGCCCTTCCTGTCAAGGAAGGCTGCTGCACATGGGTAATAACCCCACAAGTCAATGACTCACATGGCAATAGCCCCATAAGTCAAGGACTCACATGGGCAATAACCTCATAAGTCAAGGAAGGTTGCTCAGTAGCCCTTTCTTGTCAAGGAAGGCTGCTGCCCAAAAGTCAAGGAAGGGCCCCTTGCCTTCTAAATGTCACAACACTCCCCCTCAAGTTGGCGCATAAATATCACATATGACCAACTTGCAAATTATTAGATGGAATAATTTACTACATAACCCTTTGGAGAAAACATCAGCTAATTGGTCTCCATTTCTAACAAAAGGAACACAAATTAGTCTTTGCTCTAGCTTCTCCTTAAGGTTTAAAATCTCGGTATTCGGAGGCATCTCGGCCTCTTGGAAAACCGAGATCTCGCCGACACAGTGTAAAAAAAACATGGTTTTGCTCTTGCATGTTGCATTCGATAACACAAAGATCTCGGGTGAGAAGTTTCCGAGAAACAGCCTATAACACAAACTATCCCGAGATCTTGGTGAGATCTCGAGCGAGAACTTGCATCGAGACCAAGAACCATTATCACCCTGGTTCTTGTCTCGGTGTTCACCAAGAACACCAAGAAAGCCAAGATAACGAGATTTTAAACCATGTCCTTAATAAAATGTCGATCGATTTCAACAAGCTTGGTGCGATCATGTTGGACAGGATTGTGAACAATACTGATCGCTGACTTGATATCACAATAGAGCATCATGGGTAGCCGAACAAGAATAGCTAAGTCACTCATCAGTCGTTGGAGCCACATTAACTCACAAATGACCTGAGACATAGCTCGAAACTCGGCCTCAGTGCTAGACCGAGCAACAACAGCTTGTTTCTTACTTCGCCAAGCGACCAAGTTGCCACCGACAAATGTACCATACCCAGTAGTCGAGCGACAATCATCAGAGGAGCTGCCCCAATCAGCATCAGTGAAGGCCTCAACCCGTAGGTGACCATTAGAGGAAAGAAACACCCCTTTGTCGGGAGCTGATTTCAAGTAACGTAAGATGCGTAACACAACTTCCCTATGGGCAGTATAAGGATCATGCGTATACTGGCTAACTAGGCTAACAGCAAAAGCAATGTCAGGACGAGTATGAGATAGGTAGATCAATTTGCCAAACTAACCTCTGATATTGACCTTTATTGATAAGGACCCCATCCATGCTAGAGAGACGAACATTAGATTCAAGTGAGTATTGAAGGGCTTACAACCAAGCATGCCTAGCTTTGAAAGAAACTCCAAGGTATATTTCCTCTGAGATAGGAAAAGACCCATAGTGGAGCGAGCAACCTCAATGCCGAGGAAGTAGCATAACTTTCCAAGGTCTTTGATCTCAAACGCTTAACCCAAATAACTCTTCAAACGCACAATCTCCTTTGTATCACTTTCAATGACCACAATGTCATCCACGTACACAATAAGAAGAGCAATCATATCACCAGATTGCTTGATTAAAAGGGTATGATCAGCATCACTCTGATTGAAGTCATTCGACACCATTGCCCTATGGAAGCGACCGAACCATGCACAAGGAGACTGCTTTAGGCCATAGAGGGCTCGCTTAAGCTTGCAGACCTTCCCTTGTGTCGCTGAGGTTGAGAACCCCGGAGGAATGTCAAGGTACACCTCCTGTTCAAGTTCACCGTGGAGAAATGCATTCTTGACATCGATTTGTTGCAGGTCCCAACCTAGATTAACAGCACAAGAGAGAAGTACTCAAATAGTGTTTAGCTTTGCAACAGGTGCAAAAGTCACCTGATAGTCAAGGCCATACGTTTGAGTGAAGCCACGAGCCACTAATCGAGCCTTGTAGAGTACCATCAATGTTCTGCTTTACTACAAACACCCACTTACAACTCACTGTATGTTTCAGGGGAGGAAGAGAAACTAAGTCTCTAACGTTGTTCTTATTCAGGGCTTGCATTTCTTTAACCATGGCTGCTTTCCATCGGGAATTGGTAAGAGCCTCCTACCAATTTCGAGGAAGGGAAACAAAAAACAAAGAAGACACAAAAGCCCGATAGGATGGAGATAGAGAGTCATTCAACACCACCTAAGCAATAGGGTGATGCATGCAAGATCTCGTTCCCTTCCGGACAGCAATGGGTAAATCAAGAGATGGGTCAGAAGATCTAGGAGAAGCAGGTGCGAGATTACCAGATGGAGAAGGACTGTGATCAAAACCTAAATCAAGAGATGGCGATAAGCTGGGTAGACGAGGTGCAGTGGTGGTGGTGTCTAGGTGCTGTGGGTGGCGCCGAACATAGACCGCACAGGGTTTTGTATCTCCCCATGGACTGGTACAACCACTGGAGACACATCCTCATGTAACGGAGCAACAACCGGCACATCTTCACTGTCCCCGAATACCAGATCCCCCTCTGGAAGAGGAGCAAGTGAAAAATAGGAGACATTCTCATGGAACACCACATCCATAGTCATGAACACACGCCGGGAAGGAGGGTGATAGCACCAATAACCCTTTTGCATAGCAGAGTAGCCAACAAATACACACTTGAGCCCACGAGGCTCCAACTTGCCAGGATGCTGATGATTCCGTGCAAAACAAATGCAACCAAAAACACATGGAGCGATGGCAAAGTCGGACGAACCTGTTAAGGTAGTAATAGGAGCACGGAAATCCACACGAGTCGGCATCCAGTTCATCAGATAGGCGGCAATCAGAATAATGTCACTCCAATACTAAGGAGAACTTGCATCCTAAACAAGAGAGAGCGAGTAACTTCTAGTAAATGACAATTTTTGTGCTCAACAACACCATTTTGAGCCGGAGTGTCAACACAACTAGTCTGATGAAGAATCCCCTGAGCGGCAAGATAAGACTGGAAGGCACCATCCACATACTCAGTACCATTGTCGCTACAAAGGATCCGAATGGTAGCATCAAACTAAGTGTGAATCATGGTGTGGAACATCTAGAAGCAGTGGAAGACCTCACTCTTGTGACGAAGGAGGTAAATCCAGGTGACCCAAGTGTCACAGTCGATGAAGGTAACAAACCAACGGAAACCAGAGACAAAAGTACACCAGGCAGGGCCCCACACATCAGAGTGAATTAGCATAAAAGGAACAACACTCCTTTTATTTAAACTAGAATAAACAGAGCAAGTTTGCTTGGCTAAAACACAAGCATCACAAAAAAAACTCCTCAGTATTACAGTGCTTAGGCCTTAGATAAATGCGAAAAAATTTTAAAGAAAGTCCCCACTGGAGGATGGGCCAAACATCAATGCCAAAGTGACAACTCAAAAGTAGTAGTCGACGCCGAATCGGTCTGAAGTGCAGAAAAAACAATAGGAAGCTCATCGTCCAGCAAATTAAGGCCACAATGCACCTTACCACAGCCAATCGTTCTCCCTGTCACCAAATCCTGAAAGAGACAATGGGTAGGATAGAAAGTCACTTTAAAATTCAGATCATAGGTAAAACAACTAATAGAAAGAAGGTTAGTAGTAAAATTCGGTACATGAAGAACAAAAGTCAACGGTAAAGTGGGAGAACACACAATGGAGCCCTTCCCAGAAACAGAGGAAAGGGAACCATTGGCGACACGAACCTTGTCCTTACCAGAACAAGGAGAATACTGAGAAAAAAGACTAGAGGTACCAGTCATGTAGTCACTGGCACCAGTGTCAATTATCCAAGGTTGAGAGACAACCGACGCACAATGGCCACCAAAAAAGATACCTGAGGCAGCAAGGTTAAAGGTAGAATGAACAGTGGAAGTGGCAGCAATAAAAATAGATGGCTCAGATGAAGGTGGCTCCAGAAGAGTCATGAGGCATCGTAGCATGGCAAGCCCATCCTGAGACAAAGAAGAAGCGACACTGGCAGGAGCGCCACCAATAAGAGTAGACTCAAACGTTTCAGATTGATGAGCAAAGGAGTCATGGCCCCGACCACGACCTCATGACGAACCTGCAGCTGGGTGATCATGGAGTTTCCAACAAAACTCTTTGGTATGTCGTTCCTTACCACAATAGTCACATCAGAAAGGTTCTCGGTCAAAAGAAGAGCGATCACTGGAACGAGCAAAGCCACTGTCACCAGACTGAGACCCTGACCCAGAAAAAAGAGCTAAATGGTCCTAAGAACCATGGGATGACAGACTAGGTGATAACATGGCAGTGCAACGACTACCTTCCAATTGTACCAAGGAGTAGGACCATGGATTAAAATCTCGGCGAGATCTCGATCTCGCCGAGATCTCGCCTTTTTCGCTAGTTTCGACACTAGCCGAGACGAAAACAGAGGCGATAACCATTTTCGTCTCGGCATTTACCTGTTCTCGCCGAGATCTCGCGAGATCTGGCGATTTTTCGCTATTTCTCGCGAGAACTCGCCGAGATCTCTCGAGATTTTGCTTTTTTTTTTTGCTTTATAAACAGACAGAGGGTCTGTTCTCGGTCGAGAACTCGACCCGCAATGCACCCTCTCTTTTTTCTTTTAAATTTTCAAAGTTTCTTCATTTCTTCTCCATTTTTTTTGTTTGGACTTCTAAATTGCTACGAGTGGTGCTTCGGACTGCGGGGATTGCTGTAAGAGCTTCATATCAACTGTTGAAGGTAAGTTTCTTGTCGAAAAATGAAATTTTTACATGAGACTACAAAGGGGAGAAATTTTTTTTTTCTAGAATGTGATGAAATTTTTATATGTTAGTTACGTGAGCCCGATCTACAAGCTCACGGTTTCGATTCGATTTTGATTGTTGTAGGTATTTTTTCAATTATTTGCATTTAAAATGAATTTTCAGCAATTAAAATTTAAAATAATAATTATTATTAATCATTTGATGATGTGACCTATTTATATGTTAATCACCGTTGCGATTTATCGTCCTACGATTTCAGATTTCGATTTCGGTTGTTGTATTTTTTTTTGAATTATTTATATTAAAAATAATTTTCAGTAATTAAAAATTAATTTAAAATTGATTAAAAATGCTATAAAATCGGGAAAAATAAGGAAAATGTTCGATCGCATTTAAAATATGAGAAAAATTTTGAAATGTAATTTCTGTGTTAAGTTTGTAAGGTTATTTAAAGTTTGTGTTTTCTATGAAACAAGTGTTTGGAAATTATGTCGGACCAAGTTACGGGGCGGCGATGGGGGCGACGGTACCGGTTCGACCGACCCCGCATGGCGGATGCGACGCCCTTCAGGGGTGATAGGAAGAAGACCCGGTGTAATTTTTGTAGGAAGAAGCTTCGTCCGGCGGCATCACAAGGTCAAGCAACACTTGAGTGGATTGGGCAAAGATGTTTCCAAATGCCCGCGGTGTCCCGTGGAGATATCCGGGGCCATGATGAACAACTGGGAGGGGAGGCGAGGAGGGCAGCAATGGAAAGAGAAAACAACAATTTGAAGAGGCAATTTGAGGCACCGTACGGAATCCAGTGAGGAACATGAGGCCGAGGGGATGGGATGTAGAAGATATGACGAGGCGAGGCAAGACAGATGCATCATGCGGCAATGGCTAGTAGAGAAACCCTTAGATCGGATGCGAGAGGAGACGGACAGGAGCAGGTACATCTTGAGCGGTGGCATGGTAGTGGATTTGTTGAGCCCGAGCCACGAGAGACGGAGCAAAGGGATTGGTTCTTGGTTTTCTAGATCACGGTAGAAGGGAAGAACTCGTGCCATGGGGACGGGATGATTATGTTCAAGTTCCAGAGCAAGATCCCGCAGTCTTTCGGCAAGGTAGTAAGCAAAAAAATAAAGGCAATGTTTGGGGGAAAGAATAGGGAGTCGGTAGGGTATTCTTACTCTAAGTGGTCGTTTTATCATGGCATCCCAAAGAACGCCACCACAGCCCTTTCTTTCGAGCATGCTGATGCGTTCTTGAGGCAGTACGGGGGTTGGGGCCAAATCAATATGAGTTAATGACTCATTATTTGCCTCAACATAATAAGGAATTACAAGACCGGATTTTAAGCGGAAGAGGTTGGGAAGATTTCGGTAACTATTATGTGTGATGGTTGACCTGGTCCTACCGGAAAGTCCATCATCAACTTCATGGTTTTCTTGTGATGGGAAGACGGTGTTCCTTAGGTCCGTGATGCATCACCAAGTAAAAGATGCGATTATATTTATGGGTTGTTGCAAGAGGTGGTGGTTGAGGTGGGAGCTCGAATGTTGTCCGTTGTGACGGACAACGGCAGAATTTTAAGAAGGCGGGGAGATGTTAATGAACAATCCCGACTACAATCTCTTCTGGACTCCATGTGCTGCCCATTGTATTGATTTGATGATGAAGGACATGGGCAAGATAAGTAAAGTCAAGAGAGTGGTTGAGCAAGCAAAACAAGTAATCACTTTCATCTACAACCATGGTTATTCCTTGAACATGCTCAGGGAGAGATGTGGGGGGGACTTGGTCAGACCGGGCATCACCGTTCGCTACGAACTTCATAGCATTGAAGAGCTTTGAGGGGAAGATGGCCGGACTCGGATCGATGTTTGCATCCGAGGATTGGTTTTCGTGGAGACAATCAACTATACCCCGGGGAGTGGAAGCACAGAGTACCATCGCTTCGGGGCGAATTTTGGCAAAATGCGAAGGTGGTAGTCGGGGTGTTGCATCCTGTAGTACAGTGTTGAGATTGGTAGATACTTGGCGAAAAACCAACCATGCCCTTCTTTATCTTTGTTGTGACGCATTGAAAGTACGTGTTAAAGCTTTGATACCACGTGGCTACAAGAATTATATAAAGATCATCAATGACCGATGGGAGAGCCAACTCATGCATCCATTGCATAAGGTCTGGTGAGTAAATTTGATGATGTATTTACTTTAGTGTTACTTATGTACCAATATAATTTTTATTTGCTTTAACCATGTGTCCACCGTCCAAATATTTCAGCATACTATTTGAACCCCAAGTACCGGTATACGCATGTACTTGGGACGAACGCAAAATCATTGAGGCGGTGAAGCTAGTGGTTGCAAAGTTGGGCCGATCCCCGCACGGGCATTGGCAAACCTAGAGGTGAGTTGTGTGCTTCATCTCGGAAATATGTGCTTCAACTATATATTGTAATTGCAAATATTTATAAGTTTTTCGATTGTGTGTAGATTAAAACCTTCGGGGAAGCCCGTGGGAGTTTTGGGTTCCCATTGCAGTGGTTGGACATGACAAAAGTGATCCGTGATGTATTACGTTTAATTGACATCGAAATTAAATTATCTTATGTTTTATGTATTACATTTAAATGACATCGAAATTAAAATATGTTATCGTTCTTATGCGATTGAATGGTGGGTGTTGTATGGTAAAATGCACCGCTCCGAAAGAAGATAGCAAGTAGAGTGTTAGCTCGGACATGCTCTGCATCCGGTTGTGGCGAACCGGAGTACTTTCAACCTCATTCATTCAAAGAGGCGGAATCGACTTGGCTCCCAACGGCTAAATGACTTGGTCTTTGTGCATTACAACATGAGGCGAGGGTGCAAAACATGTTCTTTGATAAGGAGGATGATACCCCGCTCGAGCTCGCCAACATCTTCCAGCTTGACTCAAGAGAGGAAGATCCATTAGTAGAGTAGGTGCGGGACGGGGAGTACCCGTGATGGGCGAGCCGGGGATGCCTGACTCCCATTTGGCCACCATTTGGATACCGATGTCGGCCAGTTTTAGCCTCGGAAGAGGGTCGAGTCCATACACGGTCACCCGTGCCATTTGACCCTCCTGGCGGCACCGACTGAGAAGATCCCGAGTGGAGTTGGAGTGGTAGTGGAGCTAGTGGTAGTGATCATGGGGGTGGGGTCGAGCCACTTTTGTCAATATTGGGGCTGATCCAGAGCCACGAGCATCCCTGTTAGATACACTCGGGAGAGTCGAGTACACTCATACAACACGGGATGATGACCATGGTGCACGTGCGCCATCCTCATCACGTAGACCAACCGTGATTCGGGTAGGCCTCGACATCATTCTCATTCTCAACATGATGAAGATGCTGATTGTAGTAGCACGATGGGCGCCGACGTTGATAGCCTCTTTAGTGGCTTACGAGGATTGAGTGTGAAAGAGAATAGCGATTCTGCTGCGGTGGACATGAGCAGTGGAACTTTCCCGGATATAGCACGGTTCGATACACCTCAAATGATTATGTTGATATCAACTTCGTCCCCCATCCCACTACGCTGCATATGGTTCTTCTTTCGACGATGGTTCGGATGCGGGAGCACATACACGGAGTCATAGAGGATCAACCAACTTCTATTCCATTCCATCGAGTACTTCCGCAAGATTCTACGCACCGCAGTACTACTTGAAGTTTTTCCATTCTTCCCAAAGATAGGTATCCTTCGGACAGCCACGATGTTATATTTATGAATCATGTACAAGACTACCGGAACTACTTTGCATCAAGAATGTCATGGGAAGATTATGTTGCTCAATTGGAAGACAATTTGCGTCGACAACTTTCCCGGATGTATGATGATAGTAGGATGGATCATCCACGACACTCTCGTATTACTGGACATTGTATCCCGTATAAGGATTGTGGAATTGTGGACTATAGGCACATGGGGACTATGGGATCATTCATGTTGAATATTTGAATTTTGAACTATGATGTAAATTATGTAATGATTTATAATGAAGTGTAATTTTGTTTCTCTTTCCCCTAATGCATTATGTTATTGTCTCATTTGCCATATTTGATTGAATATAATAGCTAATATTAACCTAAATTAACAACAGACTTCAGCATGACTGTGAAAACATGGGTGTAAACCCAAACAACCACAAATGATCATTATTTTTACAATTTTATACTCTAAATGTGTTTATGTATGTAAAAATAAGGTTCCCCTAAAGTTGGAGACCTAAAAAAGGCATTTTGGCCACCGAGACAGCCTAAAAAGGCTGTCCTTAGGCTGTCTCGGACAAAATGCATAGTCTCGGCGAGATCTCGCCGAGATCTCGATCTTGCCGAAATCTCGGTTTCGGAGGAGGCCGAGACTCCTCCGAAACCTGAGATTTTAAACCTTGAGTAGGACTGCTCTAATGAAGGAAAGAGATTACGACTAGGCACCTGAGTCCGAATCTGGTCATAGACAATGTTCAGGCCGGCCAGAAAATCATACACTCGATATCTTCTTGCTTTTGAAATCCAGTTGCATTGTCAGTGCAGGTAACATGGAAAGTATCATAGTAGTCCAACTCCTGCCATAGACTGCGCAACTCAAAGTAGTATTGAGAAAAAGAAAGATCCTATTGTTTGGTCTCATGAGCTTTTTCCTGAGTTCATAGACCTGTGCATCATTCCCAACTTGGGAATAAGTTTCCTTGGCTACCAACAAAATTTTGGCTGTAGTATCTAAGAGAAGGTAACCTCGAGCAATTTGTGGTTGCATAGAGTTAATGAGAAAAGACATTACCAATGAATTAGCAGAACTCCACTTCCTCTGAAAATCACCGGCAGTAGTAGGTCTTGTCGGTTCGCCATTGATGTAGTCTATATAGCCTCGAAAATCCATGGACAAATAACAAGACCCTAACCATATCAAATAGTTGCTCCCATCAAGACGAACAGAGCTCACAAGGAAAGAGGGAAAATGCGTTTCACGACCCATTTCTTCAGTTCTAGAGGAGGTGGTAGTAACGTCGGACATGATGACGGAGCAAAGAGATCAAGAATCAATTACGACCATAGACAAAAAAATCGTCTAATACAACATCGTAGGAATAGGAAGTTTTGCGAATTCATGTAAAGCATAGAGAATTCTATAAAATAGAGTTTCTCAGATCTCCACCACAGTCTGACCTGAGAAACTAGCCTTAGAGAGGGCTTTCGGTGAGCTAAGGCATTACCACCGAGAGCTGCTTGTAGTGGCAAACTGAGAGAGAGATACGTCGGAAGTTGGAGCTGAGAGAGAGAAAGGGTGATAGAAAAGAAAAGAATCAAGAGAAAGACTTGCTAGGATTTGGTTGCCGAGGAGGATCTTTGCTCTGATACCATGTTGACAGGAATGATCAACTTGTCTAAAATGACAGAGGTCATGCTTTATTTATAGAGAAAAGAGAGTTACAAGATACATGTGGTAGTTGCACATAGTAAATGCAGTAAGTGAGGGCAGCAACCCTTCCTATCAAAGAAAGCTGTTGCACATGGGCAATAACCACACAAGTCAATGACTCACATGGGCAATAGACTCACAAGTCAAGGACTCACATGGGCAGTAGCCCCACAAGTCAATGAAGGCTGCTCAGTAGCCTCTTCTTGTCAAGGAAGGCTGTTGTCCTAAAGTCAAGGACCCTAAAGTCAAGGAAGGGCCCCTTGCCTTCTAGATGTTACAACAACATGCAAGGATTTGTTAACCGATTGGCTATAGCCAGAAGAATCACATTACAACTGGGTAAGTTAGACAACATAAAATAATCTTTGTTAACCTTATGAGTTTCAAAGTTTATTCATTGAAAATGATTATATTTGTGCAGCTGATTGATAGTTCAACTATGGCAATCCAGATATTATCCTTGAGGAGGATTGCAATCCAGATATTATCCTAAATGGCTTCCTTAAGTGGATGTGAAAGAAACTGGAGCATTTTTAGGTTGATACATACTAAACCATGTAACTGCCTCAACCAAAGAAGTTGGTCTACATCCACTATAATATATAATTAAAGAAAAAAAATCTCGAGTTGGACAGCAAGAAGGGGAGGGTGTAGACCCGATCAACATCAAACACATGCTCGACAAGGAAGATCTAGTTAAAGCATGGATAAAGGACATTGATAGAGTGTTGGTGAAGGATGAGATGGATGAGTACCGCCAGACTAACACAACTGATCCTATCATGGAGAACATCATTCGTCAATTAAATGATAATGACGAAACATAAGCACCGTCACAAACACACGCACAAGTCCCAAGCGAGAGTAGCTCTGGATTCTCTCGGGATGATGCTAGGAGGACGAGGTTAGGTGCTTATATGATGATGATGATGGTGGTGGTGGTGGTGGTGGCGGTGGTGGTGGCAGTGCGGTGGCGGTGGTGGTAGTGTTGTGGGTGGTAGTAGTAATGGTGCGCGTGGTAGTGCTATTAGTATTGTTGGTGGCAGTGGTGCACAGACATATGATCCGGTGCAGTTCACATGTGAGGGGATATACTAATGCATCATGGTGTAGTCTATAAACTTGGAGTTACAGTCAGAAGGGTAAGCATGGAAAGGAACCTGATGACAGTGACATACTTATTAGGGAGATGGATCACTGAACATCAGTTCAAATTCATATACTACTCCTTCACTTACACATTAGGGACAGCATCCTCCTAGTGGTTCTTCCAACCTTGGATTTTCATCATTCGAAAGTTCAAGGAGGAGTTAATCTGAGGTACTGTGGATCCTAGATTTGAGATTGTCCACTCCACAAGAGTATACACTATTCTACTATGAGTGGGGAAACACTTTATATGTATTTGGACTGGGGCCAGTATTGCACATATGGCAAAAATATCTACAACATCTTATTGATTGCACCCCTTCTCGACACTTATAACTCTGAGTTTAAACCAACCTGCAACTCGACATGGTACTAGTATGAATGTGAGAAACATTCTCCTTCTTAATGTTGCTTATTATAGTGTTTTTATGCTTTAAAATTGCATTCTACATGTTCCTTAATAATTCTCATAGGTATCTTGCCATATATCTTAGCATATCCTAGCGTATCCATGTATCCTCGATACGATATGAAACGATATGTGTCTTAAAATCTCCCAACCAATATGCTACTGATACGCGGTACTTAAATTATTGGTTGTTGAATTGTATACCTGATTTGTTACAAAAGTCTAAGTAAATACTTGTTGAGTATTTGGGTGGGATTTGTCTATGTATTTGAGCTTTCATTTGGACCATTCTGTAGGCCCACTGATATTGAAGTTGTAGGTTCTCCGTGGGTGCGGATTGAGGCCGGGGTTGTAGCTCCCTTGTGATGGGTACCACATAAAGCATAGGGGTTAATGCTCACTGGTATGGGTGCTACGTAAACTAGGGGTT
Source organism: Protea cynaroides (assembly GCA_028583415.1). Lineage (NCBI taxonomy): Eukaryota > Viridiplantae > Streptophyta > Magnoliopsida > Proteales > Proteaceae > Protea > Protea cynaroides. Next base: position 87,280,729 of record CM053271.1, read on the forward strand.
GGTGCTGCCGACAGTTGTAGCTGTCGAATAGTGTATCGTGCATTATGCCCAAAGGTTATATTTAGCCTAGACTGTCTAGTGACAATTTGCATTGTCAAGTAGGGACACTGCCGAAGCACGTATCTCCTGTATTGTGGTGTGTGTTTATATTTGCATACCATATTTTCTACTGCAGGATGGTTTGTGGAGGATGGGTTATTTCATATTTGTGAGTGTGGCTGGTGATAGCCGTTTGTTGTGTGGTCCTACGTTCGTGTCCTTGACTTCTTAAGAAGCTCTAAGTAGTAGTGGAAGCTCAGAAGAGCCAAAGACCACCCAGTCAAGTTTTCAGTGGATTGGAGTTCAAGTTTTTGAGAGCCACTGATTCACCCCCCCCCGGGTGGGTGATTGTGTTCAACATGAAACAGATCAATCACAATTAGTAGATTGTGTATCACGAATACCTTAATAAAAAAAAATGGAACATCTTGATTATTTCAAAACTAGGAGGCAAAAATAAGAAAATTGAAATTTATTGCCGGGTAGGGACACTATAGCCAATATATTCACTTCTATAAATAAAATGCTGGCATGGAAAGAAAAAGAATGGTTCCAATAGCATCTACTCATATCACTGAAAACCGTACTTTGTTTAAAAACTTAAGCTATGGTTTATTTTCATCCTTTTCTGCTTATATATGTGCAATGTGTTATAGAAATAGTTTTTTGTGTAGACTATTATTCTAAGGAACTTTCTAAATATCAAAATTTTCAATGCATGCCAATTCCAATTACACAAATGAAGCAAATAGATGTGATAGGTAAAGCTCGGAGCCTACGCGCCTACCAGGCTGGCTATTCAAGAAAATGCTATGCACTTTTCAAGTTGGATCACCTGAGAGACATCCTTCCATCTGTTTAGTGTCCCAAAATGACGCAAGATAACATTCAAATCTTGCACCTGCAATACCCCTCCTGACCTGAAAAGCAAAGAAACATATCAATCATCCCATTCTGTCAGTTAAATTCTCCATCCCATTAAAAGTGGGGGAGGAGGAATCTTTAAAGGACAAACTCAAGACCTTGACTGACATCAAAATGTGATCTAATTTCGATGTCAGAATGCAACATCAGCTTGAAACCAAAGTAAATCAGAGCTGGACATTGTAAAAATGAAACTTAAATATTCAAGTACTCACAATCCCTAGTACTTGCCACAAAATATGAACCTCTTTTAGAAAATATTTCTAAACCCTGGAGGGTCCTTCAATAACTACAAAAAGATGAAAAAGCACCTCAAAATAACCGATAATTCTTAAACCAACGTCAGTAATGACAAGTAGATAAGGCTTATTGATTCATAAAGAAATTTGAGATTTTCAATCACAGACCTTGATTTATTATTACATACGAATTAACTCCTTCATATAGGAACCATAAAAACTGGATAAAACCGAAAAGCTTACAAAGGTAGGAACGGCTAAGTAGAGGAATCACGCCTCAGGGCAATAAAATGGTTTGAGAAATGAAACAAATTATGAAGGGCTGCAACAACATGAGTTGGCAGGCAACTGAGGATGTACATATATATCAACAAGGGAAAAAACTACTATGCTGGGCCATAATCACGTTCCTGTACTAGACGTGGGTTTAATTCAGAACACCCTTAAAGACCACATTTTATTTTCCTTAAAAATGTCAGTTCTATTCCATCCTCTCAAGTATGTCCACTTTACCCACTGGAAAGAAGAATTGAGATGCGAGATGATGAGGCAACAATAAGTAAACAAAACTATCTATAACCAAATACTTCGGAAATTTGAAATAGAGGCTTAACAGTATTACCACTGACAATTGAAACCATTGATGTGCATACAAATTGTTTGTGAAATCTACCAAACAAAAGACAAATTACAGTTCACATTTGGCGGTTGGTTTAGCCAAAACAATTTAGTTAGGTGTTGAAAACAAAATAGAGCGCAAAACGGATATAGGGAAAACCTTGCGAGGGCAGGATCCAAATCAACGCACTTTTGTACATATACAAGTGCAGCTCGCCTTGCCGAGTAGGGGGTTAAGCTGGTTTTACGTACGGTAGTTGTAGAAGGAGGAGAAACATGGGCAGTCTCAAGTTGAGACTCATTGAGGGTAGTGCTTGCAAAGGTGAGCAAAAAACCATTCCTCTTCTTCTTTTCTATTGGAGAAACGGCGGGAGAGGCAACGATGGGTGACGGGACGGTAAGCGTATGTTGAAACCCACCACCCAAAACAGCAATTTCCATTATCTCTCTCGGGAGAGGAGCAAGTGAATCTGCTGGAACTTGAGCACTGTTGGTATGTGGAACTTGAGCACTGTTGGTATGTGGATATTTGTTTACCATGTGAGCACTGTTGATATGTGGATATTTGTTTACCATGTGAGTGAAACAACTGAGAAAATCTTCCAAATATTTGAAATATCGACCAATATTCTCTTTTAAAGAAGAATCAGTCCTTTGGAGACCATTGGATTGAATCATCAAAGTTGAATTGATACGATAGACAGCTTTGATTTAATCAATGAAAGATTCCAATCGAATGGGTTCGACTCTTTCTATAGACTCTGTGGCTGCCATTATAGTAATGGTGTGCAAAAGGCCATTAATAAGGGCCTGGTTGATAAAACTTCTGCTTTGGATTTTGGATTTCGATTTAGAATTTGGATTCTACTTCAGACTACTCTAGGATTATTTGAAAGCAAAAACATGTTTGATACCGCATTTTCTATGATGGATTCCAGAATATCTTTGGAATAGAAACATGTTTAATAAACACTATCTTCCCAATCGAAGTTTAGAAAAGTGGTGGTGACAGTAGTGGATGGTGATGGTGGGTGATGGGTGATGGGTGATGGGTGGTGGGTGGTGATGGGAAGTGGCGGTGGTGGGTGGTGGTCGTGGGGTGGCAGTGGTGGCTGGTGGTGGCGATGGTGGTTGTGGTGGGTAATGGCAGTGGTGGTAGGTGGTGGTGGTGGTGGTGGCGGTGGTGATGGTTATGGTGGTGGGTGGTGGTGATGGTGTGGTAGTGGTGGGCGGTGGCGTTGGCGGTGGCGGTGGTGGCAATGGTGGTGGGTGGTGGCGGCGGTGGCGGTGGTCGTGGTGGGTAGTTGGTGGTGGAGGTAGTGGGTGGTGGGTGGTGGGTGGTGGCGGTGATCGTCGTGGTGGTGGGTGGTGGCGATGGTGGCAATGGTAGTGGGTGGTGGCGGCAGTGGTGGTGGTGGTGGCAATGGTTGTGTATGGTGTGGGTGGTGGCAGTGCTGGTGGTAATGGTCAAGTAAGAGTCAAACTCCTTCTTCTTCCAAAAACTTACTCCAAGGAGTTTGACTCTCACTTGGAGCAAGTTTTTGGAAGAAGAAGGAGTTTGACTCTCACTTGACCATTACCACCAAAATTTTGGATTATGGAGCCATTTTGAATCTGGTTCACTCTGTGGGAGCTCGAATCCAATCAAACTTATCAAACATGCTTCTACTCCAAAATGGTTCCTAGGCCCGTTTGATAAAACTTTTGCTTCTGGATTCTATGGATTCTGGCTTCCAGGGAGCCATTTTGGAGTAGAAGCGCGTTTGATAAGTCCAGTTAGATTCCAACTCCCACAGAGTGAACCGGATTCGAATGACTCCAGAATCCAAAATTTTGGAGTCATAAATACTTGCTCCAAGCTGTTGGATCAATTTTTGAAGAGAAAAAAAAGAGTCGACACTCACATGACTATCACTTGACCACCACCACCACCACAACCACCACCACCACCACCACCACCACCACCACCACAACCACCACCACCACCACCACCACCACCACCACCACCACCACCACCACCACCACCACCGCCACCACCACCACCACCACCACCACCGCCCACCACCACCACCACCACCACCACCACCACCACCACCCACCACCACCACCACCACCACCCCACCACCACCACACCACCACCACCACCACCACCGCCCACCACCACCACCGCCGCCGCCACCTCTACCACCACCACCAACACCACCACCACCAACACCACCACCGCCTCCACCACCACCACCAACACCACCGCCCACCACCACCACCACCACCACAACCACCACCACCACCGTCGCCGCCACCTCTACCACCACCACCAAACCACCACCGCCGCCGCCTCCACCACCACCAACAACACCACCGCCCACCACCCACCACCACCATCATCACCACAACCACCACCACGACCACCAGCACCACCACCACCACAACCACCACCACTGTCGCCGCCACCTTTACCACCGCCACTTCCACCACCACCACCAACACCACCGCCCACCACCACTATTACGAGTTTTTCTAGACTTCGATTGGAGGGATAGTGTGTTATCAAACATGTTTCTAATCTAAAGATGCTTTAAAATTCATTTTAGAATTGTGTTATCAAACAAGTTTCTACTCCAAAATAATCCTAGAGTAGCTTGGAGTAGAATCCAAATTTGAATCAGAATCCAGAATCCAGAAGCAGAAGTTTTATCAAACAAGCCCTAAAGCATCACTAAGATGAAATACTCAAATGGAGTGGAGCAATGGGAGCAACGAACAACAATACAGTGATCAACTTACTCTTGTTTGGGTCGCTCGTGGCATTGGGCATCAGGTCGGTGAACTAGCAGAAGGACATTAAGAAGGACTCACTTGTCAAGAGTCAAGACCAACAAAGCTCTTACGAAGACCATGTGGGATTGGAAACAACAACTCTATACGAAAGGCTCGGATGGTTCCTGACCCGTTTTGCTCTTTAAACTCGAAACAATTTATGGGGAAACCCCTGTCCTAGCCCAACAAACTGGTGTTAAACCCTCACTATGTTTTTCTTTCTTCTTGAGAGTTTAAGGCTTCAATTCTTGAGAGTTTTGTGTTACTGAATTTGGTTGTAATTGTGTTGCTTCAAACTTTGATTAAATGATTAATGTTAATGATTAGAAGATTGATCATTGGTAATTAAAGAAGGAATTGTATGGTTTTATATCGTTTAAATTTATTTATTTATTTTTTGGCTAGAGATCCAAAATTTATATTAAAAAGGAAAGGAAAAAAAAAAGTACAAAGCACCCTAGTTGGATGATGAACCCCCACCTTCGGCATTGCCATCAGCAGGGGTTATCTAGGGTGAGACAAACAAATCCATAATTAATGAAAACGATACCGAGGTCTATTGGAAGCATCCCATACCACCTCCTTAGCTATCACATGAAGGCAAACAGATCAAGATTGTGATCTCCTTACCTTAGCTGCAGTTTTAGCTAGGATATCAGCAACATAATTAATCTCCCTAAAACAATGGGTGTATCTAACTGTGCAGCACATCAACTCTGTTTGTAAGGAAAACCACTCTTGCATCACAACCCAAGGAACACATGAATTCTAGATAGCCCCTACTACAGATAAGGCATCAAACTCAACCCATATTCGGGTAAAGCCTAACCAAAGAGCAGCTTTAAGACCGAGAATCACCGCCTTAATCTCTACAATAAAATTAGTGCAAATAGGCAAGAACTCTGAAAAAGCATAGACAACCTGACCACTTGCCATCCGAACAACACCTCTAGCTCCAGCGATTCCAGGGTTGCCCAAGCTGCAACCATCAGTATTAACTTTGCACCAACCATTCCGTGGAGGATACCAATAATGCTGGGAAATATTTAACCACTTCCGAGGAGTGGTCACTAATGAGAAAATTCTCACCAATCAGAGATCCATAGAGGATCTGATAACACAAGGATCTCTGAACGATAGATCCAAGCAACCCTTCTTGATTCTTGACCACACCCTCTCTTCAGAAAATTTTATATTTCTATGGAAGGAATTATTATGAGCACTCTAGATTGCTTATAGGGCAACAAAGAAAATCCCACTCCATAGAACTTTTAACTCCACCCCACCTTCTTTTCAAAGCCACCAATCCATCCTCCTAGAACAAGAATAAAAAAATAGGAATAATCAAACCAAAAGAGACTGCCACTTCTTCCCAAATTCTCCTTGCCATAACACATTAACAGAACAAGTGATCAGCAGTTTCAACAAGAGCCATACAAAACCCACACCGGGACACCACTATAATACCCCTTTTCTGTATTACATCATTAGTAGGTAGCTGATTCAAGCACCAGCGCCATGAAAACCATAACACACTTGGAACCATACATTTTCTCCAAATAACCGAAGCCCATCTTGGCTTAGGTTTCTGCACTAGCAAGAGATGCCAAGCTAACTTAACAGAGAAATAACCAGTCTGTGTTCCTATCCATATAATCCAGTTAGAGTGACCAGAACTTAATGGAATTTCCATAGCAGCAAAAAATAGATCTCGAACCATAGAAGAAACCAAACCAGGCCATTTCTAGGTACCATTGTCAATGAATAGGCTAAGAGAACAATCCATTCCCCGTAATGTTTTAGCATCTAGTCCAAGGATGTCTTTCTAGGAAGTATCCCCTATCCAAAGATCAATCCACATATTAATACATTTACCATCACCAACTATCCATCTAGTGTGCTTCGATGCCCAATCCCAAATCGGCTTCAGGCTACGCCACACTGGAGAAGTGCACTGAGGGATTCTTATAATCCCAGACTTTGAAAAATAATGGCCTCTTGCAAAAGTTGCGTAAGGAGAGTTGTCAGATTTGACCTTCCAAACCATTTTATACAACAAAGCATCATTCATCACACTTAATCTTCGAATTCCCATACCACCTTCTTTAGTAGGAGCACACATGGACTCCCATTTAACCACAATACTAGCCCTTTTATATGGATCCCCTATCCATATAAAATTATGCATCCATCCCTTAACGGTTTTGATCAGAGCTATTGGCCATTTATAAACATAGAATGAATGAAGAAAAGAGCTACTTAGAACAGACCATACAAGTTCTACCCTTCCTGCATAAGATAGAAGACGACCTTTCCAAGCTGAGAATTTCTTCTGAAATTGGTCCAATACTGGATTGAAAACCTCCCTTCAAATCCAACCTTGGAAAAGGGTGACCCCTAAATATGTGGTTGGGAAACTTCCTTCAGCAAAATGTAAGCACTCTAGCATTTTCAGACGTCTACCATGATTAACATTTTGAGAAAAAAAACAACTTACTTTTCCTGGAGCTAACTTTCTGCCCCCCAGTTATCTCATATAAAACAAACAAATCAAGTAATTTTCTGCAAGACCGAAGACCTACCTTGATAAATATAAAAATATCATCGACAAAGAAGAGATGAGTAGGAGCCACTACCTCTCTACCCTTGAAAATAGGTGTAAGATCTCCATTATGGACCAAAATTTTCAATCCTCTACACAACACTTCTTCAGCGAGGACAAAGAAGAGAGGAGACAGAGGATCTCCTTGACAGAGACCCTTCTCAGCACCAAAAAAATCCATTGGCCCACCATTGACCATAACAGAAAGTCTTGCTGATTGGAGGAGAGATCTAACTCTGTCAATGAAAACCATGGGGAAACCAAACTTCAATAATACTTGTAGCAGAAAATCCCACTGAATCGTATCATATGCTTTGTGAATATCAATTTTTAAAGCCACATTCCCTTTCTGTGTCTTTCTATGCATAATGATCACAAGTTCAGAGGCTAGGGTATTATCATGAATAATTATACCCTTAATGAATGCCCCTTGCTCTGGTGACACCAATTTTCCAATCCACTTACCCAGTCTAGTTGCCAATATTTTTGGGATGATTTTGTAGAGAATATTACCCACACAGATAGGTCTAAAATCAATGAGATACACTGCCCCCTCCTTCTTTGGAATCAGAGATAAATAGTTACAATTCACACCCTTCATCATACCATGAGTAAAAAAGGATTTAATAGTAGCACATACCTCCTTTCCAATAATCTCCTAGCAGAGACAAAAGAATTTACCAAGATACCCATTTGGACTAGGGGAACTATTTTGATCCATAGCAAAAATAGTATTCTTGATCTCATCATCTGAAGGTATCAAATCCAATGCAATATTGTCCTCTTCAGCCACCAATGAAGGAATAACATCTAGGCAATCTGAAAGATGGCAAACTAACCACATAGTTTTTTTATGTCTTTCTGATTCTCAATGGAAACACCATCTTTTCTTCGCAAAACTCTGATCATGTTTTGATTTCTCCTACCTTTTGCAAAGGTATGGAAAACTTTGAATTCCTGTCCCCACATTTTAGCTAATTAACACGGCTTTTTTCAGCCCACAGGGATTCCTGTAATGCACAAGACTCATCATGAGATTTAATAGCCTCCATTTCCTGGTTTTTCAAGGTGTCATTGCACCCCACCACATCCTTTACTTCCTGAATATCATCAATTTCCACCCTAGAAACTAGCACCTGTTTGTCAATGTGAGGAAAATTTTCTTTTGCCCAAACCCTCAAACTCGCTTTTAGAGTCTTGAGTTTTGAGGAAACAATAAAATACAAGCTACCCCTTACTGCAATTTGCCATACATCAGATACAACTTGCTTAAACTCTTGAGTGATCCAACCAAAACCGTTGGATCTTAAAAGGAGCATTGTGAGGTTTAGGAATCATAGAATAGCTTACCATGATTGTTTAAATTAAAATAAACTGTTCTTTTCTAGATGTCTAAGATTGTTCTGAAAGAAATTCATGTCATGCCCCTGTTTTTACTTTATGTTGTTTTCTAGGCAAATGCTCTTCCAACGATTGGAATCTAAAAACTTGTTGATGCTGAAAACTGGTCAAGCTAGCTTGTACACCTTGGTGGCAAAGTTGTACACGGTATTACTAAGTTGTTAGTGTAGAATCCGAGTTGACCACGTAACTAACTTGTCTTTGGTTATAGACCAGTTGTGGATAAAACCCTGAAATCATAGTGAAATTCACCAAGAGGTGGACTGGGTAGTCTGGTGGTCACTTCAATGATTAAGTCAGTCCTCAGATCAAGCAATATGATGTATCTTAAGGAACAATACTTTTTTAAGAGTGAGGTAAGGTTTAAGTATGAGAGTAAGTGGTCCGAAATACCTAGTGTAGTGGGGGACAGTTGATAAACTATCCAAGTGGTAGTTTGCCGTCGAATGAGGATCCCACGATCGATATAAAAACGGTTACCAAGATAATCGGCCGCTAGAGTCGGTTTGTGGGCATCGATTAAGGATTGGTTTCCCACCAGAATGGGAAACCACTTATTTGAATAGAGCTTTGACATGTGTATGACACACATTTCAATGTTAATGCTCCAAAATCCTGGGATAGGTGTTGTCTCATCATTGGTTGATGAGATTTGGTATTAACAATTGTCCCTTGCTCTTTCATATTTGTAAAATATGAAGGAGCAACCCTAATACCAAGTTGTAGCTTTGGTACTTCTTTGGCTGACTTCAGCCAAGTCATCTGCAACATTTCGTTAAAGTAGAGCTCTGATTTAAAGTTGGCTAAAGCATAACCACCTTACACTTCGAGAAACACAACGACGATTGCCTTTTTGAAAACTTTCCATGGCTCGAATCCCAAATTTTGCTCGGCGTGTGCAGTCCTGAAATCCATGCCATAGGGATCCGTTGAGCATTGGGGTAACTCATGTGTAAAATAGGTGCAGATGTCAGAATCGAGGTGATGTTTGAGTTGCAGTTCTTTGAATCGAACCATTTTGAGGCTGATGTACAATGTACCCACAGTTACTAATTGACACTTTTTTAAAGTCGGTTACAACATGAATTTAAAAGAGCGCGATTTTCAAGCAAGATTTTGACAGCTTTTCATGATTGCTCTTGGATTCCAAAAGTTTGAAATCTGAATGGACTTGTCCTTTACGAACTTATAAAAGGCAAGTGTGTTGCTCTTGGAGTAACTTCATCTCCAAGCTTCTTCTTCTACAAAAATCTCCTTCTACTATTTAAGTGTTCGTCAATTTCCAAAATCAAGAAAGAGAAATAGTAAGTTCTTCTTCCTTTCTACACATATTTCCATCATGTCTTCCTCTTCTTCCCTTATTCATACAAATTCCTAAAAGGGGTTAGGGCTTCCCACCATCGCTGTCTCCAATAAGATCGTTCGAAGAGAAAATCTTCCAAGGGCTGAAGCAGTGGTTGGGAGTAGCGCGACTGCTGCAATCATAGTCGGCCCTACTCAGCAAGAGTATGCTTGCGCCGCAGCTCATTCTGACCTAACTAAAGTCGGTTTAGACCTCCTTGTAAAGAGGTATTCCATCCCTGAGAGATATGTCTATCGTCTTCCTGACAGACATGAGCTTCCTTGTAACCCTAGCTTTAAGGAGATTTGTATCTATGAAGAAATGTTCGTCTCTGAATTTCATCTCCCTCTTTCGATTGAGATTGTTTGAATCTTAAAATACTATGGGCTTGCCCTTGCACAATTACTTCTGAATTCTTGGTTCCAGATGGTGGCATTTGTTATCTTCTTCAAATGTCGTCACCGCGAAACCTTAGTTGACCTCTTTAGGTATTTAGCTTGAATGTAGACAAAACGATTCAATAAGGTTCCCTTGAAAAAGTGCCCACTGGCCGGTACTATTTTAATAAAAGACCGAAGGCTCCTGAAGTCTTGAGCACAAAAAGGTCTTCTGTTCATGAGTGGCATAAAGATTTTTTCTTCATTGGATGAGTTGACAAGTCTGATGTGCCTGTTAGTAACATTTGGGGTTTCCATAGTGCTGACAAGTTGAATAGAAGACCGAGGATTCAAAGTATGACCTCGAGTCTTACCAAGCTGCGTACGATTCATCCTGGGGCATGGGTGTGACTCATTATGTGTTGACAGACTATAATTTTTTCTTCTTTGATCCCCGATAACTCTTGACTGGAGATGATACATATGACGAGTTCCCGAAAGTTAGAACGCAGGATCTTAACCTTCCATTAATAGAATCTATTTTTTCACACCCCTTTGTACGAGTTGGAGTTGAACCGTCTTCTGAAGTTAGCCAAGCCGATGAGGGTGACGAGTTTAAAGAGATTGACAAATGGGTCGATGAAGGTGAACCCACCGACTCTGGTAAGTCGCATAAGCCTTCTAACTTTATTTTCTCTTTATAACCGACTTGTAAATTGATGTCTGTTTCTTTTGAATTTTGCAGTAGTGAAGCCACAAGTTAACGTGGTATCCTTTAAGCGGAAGAACAAAGAGCCTACAGAGGGTGGATCTGAACCCTTAAAGAGATCAAAAATGACCTCCCAGGATGTTTTTGGAAAGGAGTTAATGGTTAGGACTTCCCCACGCTTGAAGTCGAACCCCCTACCTTCCAAGTGTTCCACAGAGAAGCGCAATCATCTTAAACTAAAGCCATCTACTCTGGAAGAAAGAGCCAAAGGACCTTGAGTTGGAAGAATAGTGGAACTCGATGAAAGATCAATTGGAAGATAGGCCAGTCACCATTACAGAGCCGAGTTCCCAGGTCTCTGATCATACAGCTTTTGCCCCTCCTCACACCGACTCGTCTAGATCCGAGGAGGGTGAATAGTTCATCCTAAAGTGGACAGTGAAAACCTCCGACTGTGGTACCTCAAACTCTCAAATTTTTTGCGAGCTCTTTAATGGAATTTGTTTACCCAAGAATCAGGCATGCATTGATTATGGTAGTCCAAAGGAGTTGAATGATGCAATCTTCCTCTCACTCTGCATGAAGAATTATTCTGACTTGAATTTGTTTTTGATTGCTTGATAAATTTGCCATTGTGTAATCATGATATTACTTGATTTCAGTTTCTTAACCCCCTGTGCACCATTCCCAAGAGATTTGAGTCTCTCGAAGATGAACGTATGGAGGCTATGAAAAAATATGAGGATAAAGCCCATGAGGTATATCACCTATCAAAGAATCTGAAGTTGACAGAAAGTGCTCTCACAAGGGAGAGAAAGAATGTTGAGGCAGAGAAGAAAAGGGCTGATGAGGAGAAAGAAAGGGCAGACAGTGAGAAGAGAAGAGCCGATGAGGCTATAAGGAAGGTCTCAACGTTGGAGAAAGAGAATACAATTTTAGAGGAAAGCATTCTTGAGAAGATTGAAAAACCTGTGGCCGAGTTCAAAAGTTCAAGAAAATTGGTGGAACTGATTTGTACGTTGGATGAGTTTAACAGGGTTAGAAGAGACGTTACGCAAGTGACCTATAAACAAACAATTCACGACATTCGTGATTATATCCGTTTAAAGGATTCACACTTTGATTTCTCAAATTACGGCTATGATGTTGATAGGCTGACTTCTCCTAACTCTGATGGTGATGAGGGTACTCTTTCAGCAGAGATGACTACTGCTATTACCGAGTTACAGGAAGGTGAGAAGAATCCCACCTCTGAGAATGTAAGGCGGGTTCCCCCAACTCTTGGGAAGGACCTAGTATTTGATTCACCCAAACAAGCATGAAATTTTTTTTTAGAACTCTTTTGTAGACGTCTTTGATGAATTCACTTGTAATAGCTTTTTAAATGAATGAAAATTGAACTTTTTGAACTCGCTTGTCTATACTTGAAGAATTTATATTCTGCTCTCCTGATATTGGGATGATTGTTACCCTTATACAAAGTTCTTTTCTAAAAACTATGATTCTGGAAGAATCCCAAGACTTGAGAGAGGTACAATCAGTAGCAACTGAGTTGGAGAAGTCAGCTAAACCTACTGAACCTGTAAAGTCGTCTAAAATTGCTGATGTCGAGAAGTCGGTTAACAACCAATTTGAGATGGTAGCCCATCTTCTAGCAAAAGTTGAAGCTTTGCGATCTCAACTCATGGAGTTCGAAGAGAAAGTCAATGTTCCGAAGGAGATCAAGTCTTTACACTCCCGACTTGCTAGAGCCTAGAAGGAGAGGAAGTTTGCACAAGAAGCTTTGAAGAAACTCAAAAGTGAAATTAAGTCAGCCTCAAAAGAGTCTGAGACTATAGTCGACTTGCTGTCTGAGAATAAAGCTTTGCGAACTCAACTTGTGGAAACAAGCTAGGAGAAGAAAGCCTCCTCTTCATTAAAAAAGAAAAGGTCCTCCACCCCGGACTCATCTGTTAATGCTTCTGAACTAACTACAGATTTTAATAACTTAAAGACCTAGCTCTCAGAACTCACAAAGGAGAGAAACTCTTATTTTGAAGCTCTACATCATCTTGAGAAACATCAAGTTTAGGAATTTCAAGAGCTATGAAGTAAAGCCATGGCTAAGGAAAAAGATAGAAACCTATATCATTCTCATTTTGTGAAGGCTGATAATATAGTCGAAAGTCGTCTGAAACATATTAGAGAGATTGAGGAGCTCAATCACAATGAGGGGAGCTTGCATCTGGCTGCCGAGTATAGAATGAATCTTTATTAAAACAAGCTTGAACTCTGTCAGAAGGCTTTGGATGAGGCCAAAATGAAGCTTGACCGAGTTGAAGGCAGTCAAAATAAAAAAAGTTTGATTTCTTCCTTGGAATCCTTTCCTGAAATGCTTTGTAAATGACTTGAAACCTATTAATAAATAAATTTTTTACTCATCTTTCTGAGTAGTTTGCTTTTGAAGATCTCTATAAGTTTGTTTTAGCCCTTTTGTCTTATGGATGAATCCCAAGGCCAGTAACACATAATATATGCCCCCTGAGTTCATGTTGAATATATGTAATACATTAAGTATGAAGTCTTAGCTTTTTGTTGAGGTCAAGTTGGACCCCTCGTATCGATCAAGTCGTATATAATGAAATGAGCGATAAAAATGGGTGTTTGAAGACAAAAGGGATAGAATGAAAAACATTTCATTTATTCAGAATAAGAACTTTACATTAATGATAAAATTTTCGAAAATTCTTGAGATGCCAAGGCCTTGGTATAGGTATGCCATCCATTTTGCACAAATGATATGTACCAGGCCAAGTTGCTCGGACAATTCTATATGGCCCTTCCCAATTCAGTCGTAACTTGCCTTGTTGAGTAGCTTGAGATAGAGATGCACGTCGAAGAACTAAATCTCTGACTTGGAATTGACGAGTTCTAACTCGTAAATTGTAATATCTTGCTACCTTCAACTGGTAGGATAGAATATTCAATATTGCCGAATCGCAGACTTCTTCAAGTAGGTTTAGATTTGCATGCATGCCTTTTGAGTTAGTATTTTCACCATAATTGAATATCCTGTATGTTGGATATGTGACTTCCATTAGCAAAACAGCTTCTGTCCCATACAATTGTAGTCCAACTTGTGGTTCTGTAAGACCACAAAACACTTAGCAACTCATCGTACCAAACTCCTTTTTTGCCTTCAAGTTACTTTGCTAAGGCACAAGTTAATGCCTTGTTTACGACTTTGATTTGACTATTTAACTCTAGATGATAAACCGAAGTAAGGTGATGCTGGATCTTGAACCCATTACAAAGGGCCTTGAATTGCTTTCTGTTGAATGGAGGCCTGTTGTCTGTGATAAAGACTTGTGAAACTCCAAATCTGAAAATTATTGATAAACGGATGAAGTTTTTAACCCATTCTACATCTGTAGATGAGACTGCTTCAGCCTCTATCCACTTTGAGAAGTAATCTACTACAACCAGCAAGTAATTATTCTTTGACCGAGATGCAGGGAAAGGACCAACAATGTCTATCCCCCACATTGCAAATGGTAAGGGGCTTGCAATTGACTGAAGTTGTGTTGATGGGAGGTGGTTAAGCTCTGCATGCTTCTGACATTGCTCACAATCTTGAGCAAATTTTTCACAATCTGCTATCATTGTAGGCTAGTAGTATCCTTGTCTCAGGATTCTAGGGCTTAGTGTTCGACCCCCCGAGTGACTGTCGCAAATGCTTAGATGTACTTCTTCTACTGCTTCTTGTGCCTCTGTAGGTGTTAGGCATCGTAGCAATGGTCTTGTATACGATTTCTTATACAAAAGACCTTCGAACATTACATACTGCTTCAATTTCGTTAAAATTCAACATCTTTCTTTACGGTCTTCTGGAAGAATTCCCTCTTGCAAGTACGACTTGATTGGATCAATCCATGTCGTCTCAACGCTAATTTACTGTATCTCAGGTTCTTCTTTCATTGAAGGGTTAGCCAAGACGTTAATATAGACCGACTTGTCCAAATGGGAAAGATCATCTATCCGAAGTCGGGACAACACATCTGCTTCTACATTGTCCTTCCTATTAATATTCTGAATGTCGTACTCCTCTAACAGAGATAGGGCCGACTTTTCTTTCGCAAGGCACTCTTGCATATGTCACACCCGAATTCCGCACATTTCAGAATGGTGTGATGAACCGCTAAATAACCAACGGTTCAACCAGGATCTCAAATAGGCTATCCCCGCGTTACCTGAACCTTCATACACTCACCATCATAATCAGAGTAAATACACAATAGTGGAAGTCTTATAAATAAATGAACTGAGAACTAAAATGATATCCATAAATAATAGCAAATTATTCTGTGTTTAACTGAGACATAAATATTTAAATACCAAATACATATCTTATAAATCCAATAAAGAAACCTATAAAAATATCTAGTCAAATACACACGAGTTGCACTCGCAAGAGGAGTCGTGTGTATCATCTTCAGCTCCAATGTCCATTGCTGCTATCGTCCCGTACGTAGGAGTATTCATGTAGTCTTCAACTGTGTAACCTGCATCATCAACTAAAAATATTCGACGTCGAGGGGTGAGCACACAACACGGCTCAGTGAGTAGCCAAAACAATGCAACATTACATATGCATGCACATTCATTTATCTCTTTGGTCTGGTTTATAGTTTGCAATGCGCAATAGAAAGGTTGGGTGGTCAAAGGTTAACGTTTATTGACACCGCCTCTATACACAGGGTGTGGAAGTCCGCCCGAAGGTTAACGTTTATCGTCGTCCCCATCCACCCTACCATAACATTATACAACAAAGGTTAACGTTTATTGCTATATAATGCTATACCAACACGTAAGCCCCTGTTAGCGAGGGCTTGCAAACTGGGCTCGCTACTAACCAATCCTAATGCCAAACAGGGTATCCAAGGCCTCACCCCAAGCATCCCTCGGAATGTCCATAGAGATAGAGCTAAGGCCCCCGGTAGAGTCAGAGACTACAAGGACCGAGACCACCTCCCCTGATACCCTACGACACAATAGTTCTGCTAAGGTAATGGCGATACGACGATGTCAATGCACAAGACTTGAGTTAGAGATAGAGCTAAAGTGCTGAGACCCGCCAAAGGTTAACGTTTATTGACGTTCTCATCACACCTCCCCTGATACTCGCTCGCATCAAGTACATCAACCACACACATACAAGCACATGCCTATTCCTATCATCATCAACATCATCATGTTATAAACAATAAAGTAAATATGCATGAACAAATAATAGAAATATTGGATGGCATGTTGTATGCACATTACAAACATATTTGCATAAAATCAAACATGGCATAGGACTCAAGAATTAGAAAACAGTTTATTATTAACCGATTTAGTTTGGAGTTAAGGTTCCTCACCTTAGTTTGCTATAAAATACTTTTCCAAGCTTTAAAATCACCTCTACAGTGTTATTATAATGCTAGCAAACCTAACAAAGTCGATAGAATTTAATTAGAATTAATTCTGAATTTAAAAACCATACTGTTAACTGAGGGTCGATCAGAGGGTCGATGCTCAGGATACATAGGGTCGATGGGTCTATCGACCCTACGCTCTGTCTGAACTTCCCGAATGCTGAGGGTCGATGGTCAGGGTGCCTAGGGTCGATGGGTCTATCGACCCTGTGTGCGACCCTCGGTGCACTCTGGTCTAATTTCTACTTTTTACATCATTCTTCGTGTTTGGGGTCCTATGGCTTGCTTCCACATTCCATTAAACATTCATTCCATGGTCTGAAACCATGATTCATCCTCCTAAATGGCTTTCATGCATTATCCTCGGGTTTTCCATGAAAACCTCACAATGAATTGATGGTTTGGGTTTCTCCGAAATCCTACACTTAACCATATCTAACCTAAGGTCTGTAGAAACTCATGGAATTAGTATCCATACCTGAGAAGATTACTTTTCTCTGGAAATTCTTCTCCTTTTTGCTAAGTCTTCTTCCTTGCCTCCTTTCTTCCTCTTTTCCTTCTTCTCTCTTTCTCTCAATTCAATTAGGGTTATGAAAGGAGTGAAAGTGGCTTAGGGACGTCCTTTAAATAGAGTAGGAATGTCCTATAATAGTCCCATTGAGATTTGGAAAGAATCCCAATCGAAAATTAGGAAATTTCCTAATTTCAGTTTCGGCAGTAAGTGAGGGCTGATGATCCCGTCGACCCTGTGGTCTGACCCTATCCGTCCCTCTCCCAAATTTTAAGGGTCTGAGTTTTTGATTTGGGAGGGTCAACCCTGTTTAGCTGGGTATGCGACCCTTCCTCTATTTTAAGTGTTTTTGGGTCGATTTGATACCTGGGATCTCGCTCTCCTTCACGCCCTTGGTCCATTTAACTCGACCATGATGGGTAGACCTGGTTCAAGGTGGTAAGACCGGGTTAGTTTGACATGGGTCTTACAGCATATGTGTCTGCTTGGCCTCATACTAGCTATTTGTTTGGCGGACGACGACCTAAGAATTACTAAATATATCAAGTCATTTAACCATGAGGTTCTTTGCGAGTCACAACCTGGCCTATAAAGCTTTATACTCAACTACATTATTTGTGGTGTCGAGTTCGAACCTAAGAGCAACTTGTATTTTGAAATCCTTTGGACTGGTTAGGATGATCCTAGCGCTAGATTGCTACGGACTTGACGATCCATCAATAGGGAGGATCCATTTTGGTGAGGGTATACTATTAGCCCTCTTCTTTGGTTTCTCAAAGATTTCATCTTCTAAACTTTTGTTGACTTTTGAGCTTTCTTCGGGAGGCATTTCTAGGATGAAGTCAGCCAAAGTTTGAGCTTTGATTATGGCTCTCAGTTGTTAGTCTATTTCAAATTCACTAAGTTCTATAGCCCAGTTCACTAAGTTACCTTAGATGTCGGATCACACTAGAATCTTCTTTAAAGGTTTGTCTATGAAGACTATTATTGTATGGGCTTGGAAATATGGCCGTAGCTTTCTTGCTGCAACTACCAAAGAAGGGGCCAACTTTTCAACTGATTTGTACCTTGTTTCCGCATCGAGCAACACTTTGCTTACATAATATATTTGTAAGACCCGTACCTTACTAACTCAGTCTTACCACCTTATATTAGGTCTTCCTATCATGGTCAGACCAAATGGACAAAGTGTGTGAAGAAACCACAAGGCTAGCTATGTAATTCGAACAAAAAATCATCTAATTGAGACGTTTGGTCGACCACACCTCTGAATATTGAGACCACTCGAGTCTGGGATGTGTGGTCGAAAGATTCTGCAACCCCACGTGCGACCACATGATGGTATAACCGACTCCGTGATTAAGAAACCTTCCTAATCTGAGGGGGGGGGTTCTTTCCTAATCAAAGTGGGACTTTTATATGGATGTTTTCCTCTATATAAAGGACATCCCTTAGTCTCTTTCACTCTTTTAGAACTCAAACTGAAAGAGAGAAAAAGAGAGGAGTAGGAAGAGAAGGAGAATTGAAGAGGAAGACTAGAAGAAGGAATTGCAGAGAAAGCTCCTATTCTCCAACAAGTTTAAGGTATGGAATCATTCCCTACATTAATTGAATGCTTAGAATAGGTTATGGAGGAGATATTGATTCAAAATAAGATTTCAATCCTAAGACCATGAACAAAACTCTAAAGAGATCCATTAAGAATGGATTAAGGTGAAGGACTATGTAAAAGTGTAAATTAAGCCATAGAACAATCATAGGAATGATCATAATGTTAGCCATGGAATCAAGTTATGAAAAGATGTGACTGAGAATAAAAGTTGACAAAAAACTCGTGTGGTTGCAATTTGATTGACCACACGAGGCACATATGTCTGACCACACGCCCTCGAGAAGTTTCCAGGGAGGGTGTGGTCGCATGATATGTGACCACACGTATAAACCCTACACCCGGTAGTCGCAAAAACTGATACCACAGGTGCAGTCACACCTGCGACCACTCAGATTTTGGAGGTCTGTTTGATGCTAGTATGGACTATTGATTACTGTAAATTGATGAGCTTGAACCCTAACTTAGAACTTACAAATTTCTTAGGTTTCCAAGAGGTTCAAGAGTGAGTTAAGAAGCTTGGAGAAGATTGAACATTTCTAACAGGAGAGGGAACAGAACCTAAACTAACTGGCTAATAATAAACTGTTTACTTTTATTGAGTCCAATGCCATGATTGATTTTATGCTTGTATGCTTGTAATGTGCATCTCACATGTCATCCAATATTCATGTTATTACTACTCATACATATTTATTTTTGTCTATTTATAATATGATAATGATGATGATGTTAGGAATAAGCATGTGATTGTGTATGTGTGGTTAGTGTACTTGATGCGAGTGGAACATCAGGGGGAGGATGTGACATTGTGGTTCATCCTAGTCACCAGACTCTAGCTCTATCTCTACTTAAGTCTTGTTCACTGACATCGTCGTATTGCCATTACCTTAGCAGAACTATTACGTCATAGGGCATCAGGGGAGTTGGTCTTGGACCGTATAGTCTTTGACTCTACCGGGGGGCCTTAGCTCTATCTCTATGGAAATATTGAAAGATGCTGGGGTGAGGCCTTGGATACACTAAATGACATTTAGGATTGGTTAGTTGTGAGCCCAGTTTGTCAGCCCTCGCCAATTGGGGCTTACGTCTTAGTATGGGTAGGGCATCAAGGGAAGTGTTGGATGTGTTTGATCCGGACACTTTAGCTCTATCTCTATTCCATGGTGGGTGCATGTGGGACGAAAATTGTGTTTGATCCATTGGGCTGATTCACACACTCGTGTATAAAGGTGCGGTGGCCGCCAATCCTTTCTATAGCATATTGCAAACTTAAAAACCAGAACAAAGATATGAATTAAATGCATGCATATATTTGTTGCATTATTTTGTTTGCTCACTGAGCCGTGATGTGTGCTCACCCTTTCGATGTCGAATATTTATAGTTATTGATGCAGGTCCTACCATTAAAGATTACATTAACACGCCGACATATGGACACGTAGCGGCAATAAACGTGGAAGCTATGGAAGAGGCGCATGATCCGTCGTATGAGTACAATTCATGTATTTTTGATTAGTTTAGTTATTTGGTTATCGAAAAATGTAATTGATTAATTTATTTTATTTTATGTTTTGAGTTACTTTGGAGATAATTGGATAATTAATTATGCTATTACTGTTAGATACTCAGTTCATTAGTATTAAAGACTTTCACTATTATTTATTTACTTTGATTATGCTTGTGGAATGTATTTGGTTTCGGATGGGCACGGACTATACGAGATCCTAGTTAAACCATTGGTTTTCTTGACGGTTCATCACACCACTGGTTAGACAAGATTTGGGGTGTGACAATATGGGCCTCTGATTCTTTTCAACTTCTTTCAAAAGGATTACACTGACAATAGCTGTTAAAGTAGCTAAATATAGCTGCAAGTGATCATCGAGTTCTGGCATTGTTAATATTGGAGGAGTTGTAAGGTACTTCTTTAACTCGTTGAAGGCTTGTTGACACTCATCCGTCTATTCAAACTTTTTTGCTCCCTTCAAAGTGTTGAAGAAGGGAATGCATCGATCTATAAATCTTGACATAAATCGACCAAGAGTTGCAACCTGTCCAGTGAGTTCTTGAATTTGCTTGGGCTTTGTTGGAGGCTTCATATTGAAAATTGCTTCCATTTTTGTAGGATTTGCTTCAATTCCTCTCTAAGAAACCATCAAACTAAGGAATTTACCGAAAAATACTCCGAAAGTGCACTTTGTTGGATTCAGTTTCATCTGATTGCATTGGAGGACTTCGAAGGCTTCCTTCCGATCTGTCTCTCAAAGACTTTATTAACCAGTCTCTGGTAAGTTGCCCTAGTATTTTTCAGATCGAAAGGTATGACTATGTAACAGTATAGGCCTCGGTTTGTAACAAATACCGTGCTCTCCTTGTTTTCCTTAGCCATTTTAATTTAATTATACCCGGTGTAGGCGTCTAAAAAAGATAAAAGCTCATGCCCAATAGTGGCATCTATCAATTAATCTATCCGAGGCAGGGGGTAACTATCTATAGAGCATGCTTTATTGAAATTGGTAAAATTAGTACACATGCACCAACAGCTGCCTGTTTTTGGTACCATTACAATATTAGCTAACCACTCAAGGTAGTTGACCTCTTTAATAAAGCTAGCCTCAAGCAGCTTGTTGACCTCTTGGTCAATGATGAGTTATCTTTATGGGGCAAAGGCCCTCTTCTTCTAATAGATGGGTCGATAGTGGGGATCAATGGTAATATTGTGCTCTATGTGTGAGGATAATGATATCCACCCATTGCTGATGGACGGTAATGATTTGTGGAGTTGCCACTTAGATTAAGGTATAGGACCTAAAATATAGTATCATCATAAGAAAAGACTTCTATTGACTCATTTGACCTAATATATTGGCTTTGATCTATCAGAGAACGGGTAACCATTCAAGGTACAGTTTGGGAAGGTGTTAGGCACCCAAAGCTGTCCGATCTGAAAATCAGTCTCCTATGTATTTTACTTTCCTTAAACTCTATGGTTCTGACTATTCGTGATCAATGGAAGATGACTAGGGCTCATGGGGGATCCTATGCCAAGTTGCTAAGTTCTTCTAACCTAGGTTCAGCCAAACATATTCTCAAAATAAATAAACAAGTAAAATAATTTACAGTGCACCGAACCAAAGATGGTTCGGTGATGGATTGAATCTGAGAAGTCCAAAACATCTCAAATTGCCTATATATTTCAATCCTGGAAATCAAGTCCATAACGTAGTTCGATCGTAATGTGATTAAGGTTTATGGATGTGGTTTATGCTTAAATTTTCTTAGATTCAATTGTTCAAGTTAAAATTTATGCTTGATGATGATTGAGATTGAATCTAGAGATAGCTTATGTGGGTCGAAGTGAATATGGATATGGATATGTTATGGATGTGGAGGACCTAAGGATACTAAGATATGGTACCGTACTTAGAGAGGTCATCCAAGTTGCCTACGTATTTCAAAGGTCTTGAAAATCAGGTACAACATAGTTCTTTGTTGATGGGTTGTGGATAGAGGATAGATGTAGGTAGATTTGATATGGATATGATCATGGGTGATGATAGACATGGATAACCTAAAGGAATTAAGAATGTGGTCACACCTTTGAGAATTTATCCCTCTAGACAAGGTCTGAGTGTACATCTTTCGAGAATCTATCCCTCTTGATGGGATCTGAAAATGCCTTAGGGAATCTATCCCTCTTAATAGGATCTGAGTATGCCTTTAGGAATCTATCCCTCTTGACAGAGTCTGAGTATGCCTTCAGGAATCTATCCCTCTTGACAGGGTCTGAATATGCCTTCGAGAATCTATCCTTCTAGACAAAGTCTGAGTACGTCTTCGGGAATCTATCCCTCTCGAACAAGGTTTGGGAATGTCTTCGGGAATTTATCCCTTTGGATGGGATCTGAGTATGCCTTCGTAAATCTATCCCTCTGGACAGGGTCTGAGTAAGCCTTCGAGAATTTATCCCTCTTGATAGGGTCTGAGTATGTCTTCAGGAATTTATCCCTCTGGACAAGGTCTGAGTAGTTCAAAAGATTCAATTCATTAATGTGTGCTTTCAAGATCAAAGTGCGGAACCGTATTTGGGAATCTTCCCAAACTACCTACATATCCTAGGGTGCTGCCCTAAGAATTAGGATCCTCATAGTTTGAAATGCGGATTCATTCATTCATGTTCTTCTTTCAGGATCAGAGTGGAACCATATTTGGGAATCTCTCCAAATTGCCTACGTATCTTAGGGTACTACCCTAAGAATCAGGATCCGCGTAGTTCGAAAGCGGATTCAATTTATTGATGTGTTCTTCATGATCAGTGTGTGAAACTTAAATGCTCTATGGTTCGATTCACATCACACCTATCTAGTTCTCTGCTTCCTAGGGGAGATGAACTGATGAGTAGGGATCGTCCTAAAGCTACCCTTGACCTAAAATCCTAATTTGGCATTTGTTGGGCTAAGCTTCATATCTCTTTATTAAAATTTATCATTTTCATTTTTATCCTTCCCGAGAATGTGGGTGTCTACATGCACATCCCCACACCTAATATGTCTTCTAGGTGTACAGATATGACAGTTTGAGTAGGCTGTTGCAGAAAGTAAGTTATTGCCAATAATAAATATCATTCAAATATGACAAGTAACAACATATATCATCTCAAGTATAATAATAAAGCATATGAACATCAAAAGGATAGACATGGCATATTATTTTCAATCAAATTAATGTCTCAATGTGTATTAAACTGCTAGATCTATGGTGGATGTCTAATGTGAATTTCTCAATATTTCAAAATCAGATCCTCAATCTAACGGTTAGATCTCTTCAAAATATTATGATTAAGATCAAATCCTCAATCTAATGATCAGACCTCTTCAAAACATTGATAATTATGATCACCACCTTAAATTTCATCAGAACAGTCAAAATCAAAGGCCCAGATCTCACATCAAGTTTAATCTTAATCAGACTAAGATCTAATTGTTCAAATTCTTTTAAATCACTTCATCATGATCAGATTAGGAAATCAATGGCTCAGATCACTCTTAATGTCAATCCAATTGTTCAAATTCATCTGAATCACATATCATGATAATTTGAAGGTTCAAATTTATTTAAATCACCTATGATCCAAATCCAACGATTCTAATCACTCACAATGTTAATCTAACCGTTTATATCTATTTAAATCACTTTTGATGATAATCCAATGGTTCAGATTACTCAAATTAACAATCTAACCATTCAGATCACTCAAATCAAGGTAAATTATGATCAACGAATCAAATCAAAATTCTAAGATCAATAATCCAATTTTATCAAAATTCCAAGATTATTGGTCCAATTTAATAAAAAATTCCAAGCATATGGTCGGATCAATTTTAATTTCATCAAAATTCCATATGATCAATTTCAATTTCATCAAAATTTCATATGATCAATCAAATTCATCATATTAAAATTCATATCATAGTTGGATCAATCACGTTAAATTTCAAAATCATGGCATATTTCATCACATAACATTCATTCATGATCAAAGACTAATAATTTTCATAAATTCTCAAGCCATGGTTAGACCAATTTCAAAAAAAAAAAAAAAAAAAAAAAAACACATCCATTGGGATTGATTATATGACATTCAAGCATGGTACGATCAAAACACATTAAATTCATCATCAATCAATATGAACTTTTAATCACATAAAATTCAATATCAGATTCACATAAACTTTACTCATTATCAGATTCAACATTGGGCCAAAAGTGATCAAGGTTGACGGTTGGATCAGCGAGTTGTAAATCCATGATAGAAATCAAAGGATTGTAAGGGGATCAATGGTTTGAAGGGTGATCAAGTGTTGATGGATGTAGTGTAATGCATTGGTATGGGGACAGAATCGGTGGCTGCATGGCTAGGTAATGCTTAGGCGGGCAAGTAGGATTAATGTGTTGGATAGGTGTAAGGTTGGACAGTAGGGTATTCAGTTGTTAATCAGAGGGATTAAATGTGTTGGTAATGGGCAGTTGGGTTTGGTGGCTCAATGGAGAACTGGCCGTGGGTTTGCAGTAGAAGGTGGCTTGGAATAGATGATGTGAGGTGTTGTGAATGGTTGAGGGTGGCAGTTGTAGGATGAGGAGGTGGGCTAGCAAGGTGTCAACAAATGGCTGGGAAATTAGATGGGTATGATGACACAAACTCAAGAAAATAAGCAAATAGATAAACTAAAGATAGCAAAAGAAAGAGAGGGGAAGAATGCTTACCTCATTGCAGGTGAGTAGCAGCTCCCTTCTCCACTTCTCCCTCTTCGGCTCCCACTCTCCCTTACTCTCTTGATCGTTCTCCCTCCTTAGAGCTCTCCCTTCTTCTTTTTTTTTCTCTATCTCCCTCTCTTAAACTCCCGATCCCCCTCTTCTTCCTTTTCCTCTTTTTTCTATTTGGTCCGTCGGTTCTCCCTCTCTCTCTTTACTTCCTCCTCCCTTCTTCTTTTTTTCTCTCTCTTTCCCTTGGAGACTTCTTTCCTAATTCCATCCTAGCCCTTTTCTCCTTTCCTTTCTTCTCTCTTTCAATTCTCTCCTTGAGTTTCTTTTCTTATTTTTCTTTCCATTAGAATTGATCGGCCTTCTTTCCTTCTTTCATTCTCTATTATTTTCTCTTAACTTCTTTCTTAATTCCCTCTCTGCCTCTCTTTTTTTCTTTTCATCTTTGAATTCCACTGATCCCCTTTCTTTATATTTTCTTTCTTTCCAATTACCCGGCCAACATCTCTCCTTTCCTTTCTTCTCTCTTTTGAATTCTCTCCTTGAGTTTCTTTTCTTATTTTTCTTTCCATTAGAGTTGATTGACCTTCTTTCCTTCTTTCATTCTCTATTATTTTCTCTTAACTTCTTTCCTAATTCCCTCTCTGTCTCATAGGGCTAAAATAGGGCACATATCAAAGCTTCATGACACCTTAAACTGGGGCATAGACCTGACAGACATTAGACACCCGAATAGGGGCATAAACCAAAATGACATTAGACCAAACTAGGGTATGGATCTGTCAGCACCTCAGTTTTGCCATTGTGGAGAATCCCTTTCTCGGCACCATAGGCAGGGGAAAGGAGCGCCTTGGGAATTTAGGTTTTATATAAAATAAAAAAAAAATTATTTGGGCTTAGATTTTTGATAGGCTTAGTTTCCTTTTTAAAGAAAAAAAATGGGTTTGGTTAATGGGTTTTTTTTTTAGTGGGCTTAGGCTAAATGTTAGGTTTCAGATCTTAAAAATAGATCATTATAAAAATAAAAAAAAAGAAGAAGAAAATCATCAAAACAAGGAAAAGATATTTTATGTATATGTAAGGGGGAGAATCGGAATGTGAGAGAGAGAGTGAGAGCGAGAGGGAGAGAGAGAGAGAGAGAGAGAGAGGCATGAGATCACGGAGAGGAAATGGAGGTGCTGCCACCTCCACCTCCTCTCCCATGCTCATTCAATACCCAACCAACCCATCTCCTTGAGCCATTCATCAATCGACATCACACATACCATCTCCTATCACCCCAACCCGGCGATCGACAACTCACCATCTTGCACCACCTGCCACCAGAATGCAATCCCCCATGTAACCCAACTGTAGCCACCCACACCTTGAGCTGCTCAATCCACCAACTCCAAACCGGACAGAACACCTACTATGCCTACCTAATACCTGGCTGAGAGCGAGAGGTTGAGGGGTGGAAGATAAGAAAGAAGAGGAGGGGGAAATCGAGAGAAGAAAGCGTCGGCTGTGGAGAGAGAGAAAGGAAGCCAAGAAGATGGGAGGTTTTCTAGTTTGGTTGTCGGAGGGGTAGTGAGATATAGACAAACTGAGAGTGAGGGCCGGAGAAGGAGGAGAAGAAATAGGAGTTGCAGGGTGATTGTCGGCTGTTAGAGGTGAGAGGATTCGACGGGAAACTGGGGAACCCGTGGGGGTTTTCTGATTTCTTGGTTTATTATCAGCAATCGGCAGGAGAAGAAGGAATTAAAGGGGAATTAGAATAGGAAATGGCGATTCCAGTAAGAGGGGTTTTCACTCTCTGAGAGAGAATCATAGAGGGCAAAAAAAGAAAATCAATGTGGATATGGGTGTTGGTTTTAGCTTCGGGTATCTATTTGGGATTTTTTGTTTGTTGCTGCAACTTTGGGAGAATCCAAGAGCATCGGAGGAGGAGGAAAGCAGCAGCACCGCCGCCGCCGTGAAGGAAGAAAGAGCAGCACCACCACTGCCACCAGTGAGAAAGAGAAGAACAAGGCCCACCATTCCTATTCATCGGTCCAGATTCAGGTGAGTTTTTGTCACTTTCATCACCTATTTGTTCTCTACATGCATGCTGAAAATGACTCAGGTGATGTGTGATTCTGTTTCTTCTCTCTTCTTCTTGTGGGTGGTAAAATCAATTTGATTACTGTATCCCTTTGTCCAATCAACCCCTGCTTATATGCTATGTATATTTAAATTCCTGTTTATTTCTTGATTCTCTATTTTAGACATGAAATTTATGGCGATGATATGAAGTCTGGTTTGATGGAGAGTGACCTTCATTACTATCATCTGTTGTTTGGTTAGTAAGGGTTCTCTCAATGGATTTGGGGTTTTTATCTTGAACATACTTTCCCATCATTGAGTGTCAATTCTCCCCCTCTCATTCTTACTGTCCATATGTTAGGTCTTCATTGCTAATCTTAGAGATTTTTATGGCATTTGCATTTACTTTCCTCATGGTCTGTTTGGGTTCGGTTGAAGAATGTCAATTTTATTTCAATCTGCTCTCTGCCTCCCTTTTTTGGTTTCGGTTAGAGGGAGGGATGCTACTGTCTTCTTTATCTTGTTAATGGTATCTCAAGGCTTGGGTTAATTCGGGTTTAGGCATAGGTTTTGATTCAGGCTTATATTTGGTCCAGGTTTGGTTCAGTATTGGTTTGTTGTTAATATTGGTTTGGGTTTTGTTAGGTTCTACGTTCATGGCTTATTTTGATTGGACTTAAGTTTGGGCCAATTTGCGAAGTTGGGTCTGGCCATAGTAGGCATGGTTGCTTGCTCGGTTTTCTCTCATAAGGTATGGGTTGTGTGACTTTATTTGGTTTCCAGCTGTTATAGATTGTGGGTTTTTTGTTTGGTTTTTCTTTTTGCGTTGGTTCCGTTTGGTTGATTCTATTTTGGTTTAGTTAAGGTTTGAGTTTGGTTTATTTTTAGGTTTGGATTAGTCTAATTAGGTTCTGGTTCAAGGTCTAGTCAAGTTAGACGAGTGGTTTTGGTTGGGTCTACTCTGGTTCAGATTGATCCAGTTTGGGTCTGGTTAGGGTCTCGGGGCCTAGTCCAGTTCGGTTAATGTGGCCTGGTTAGTTAGGCCCAGTCCGGTCTGGTCCGATCCAAGTTGGACTTGGTTTAGGTAGCCTACTCTGGGCTAGTTTAGTGGGTTTAGTTCGAGTCCTTCGAGTTCGGCTCACATAGGTTGGACTACTTGTTATATTTGGCCCATGTTTAGAAGGTAGTTGGGACATGATATCAGATTTAAGTCTAGATTGGGTTAGACTAGGTTGGTTTGGTTGGGCTAGGCATTAGGTTGATTTGGATCCATTTTTGAGTTGGGTTTCGGCTGGCCCCCTCTCTCTTGGTTTGACTAGTCTGTGTTGGGCTGCTTGGGCCCATTTGATTAATATGACATGATTTCTTGCTTTATTATAAGCTTTTGTAATAGGATTTTAATAACACATGCTCTGTCATGCACATGCTTATTTTAGTTAAATTTATTTATGTTACATCATGCTTGGACCATGACATGCATATATGCTTAGTTTAAGTTAATATTCATGCCAACATGTGGTCCCTACCCCAAAGTGTATCCCTACTTGAACACCATGATAGATGCATGTTAGGATGCGCACTTCCTGCGATGTGATTGGCTAGGGGATTTTAAATAGTCCATCCCATTGTGGGCCCATTTAGAATGAGCCCATCAACCCTAGGATTGGACCCAAGAGTGTGGGAATTCGTTGTATCAAATATATATTAATGAAAAATATGCGATTGGATAGATATATGCAAAGGATTGATGGCCCAACGGATGGTCCACCTGGGTATCCAAAATGTGAGATGTGAGTGAGATTTAGTGTACCCCCGTGTGTGGGGAGCTGAGGCGTTTGGCCTCTCCTAAGTATTGCCACGCGTGTCCATTGCTCGTCCATCGCCATGGGAACTATGTTTGACATGATTCTTGAGGGACAGAGGTCTCGAGGGATACGTAGGCTGCGGGGGAGTTTGGTCGCTCCACGCTTGGTCAAATTGAGGTAAGTTCCATGTATTATGGGATTACCTCAGTGAGGGGATATTCTCTGTGGAAGGGAATACCTCTACACTGAGATGGGTCTCACTGTTGTGGGGACATCTCTCACCATCGGATGTGTTCCATGATTATGGGAGCATCCATCGCTTGGAATACGTTTCAATATTTTGGGAGCGCCCTCTTCTTGCACACACCTGGTATGTACACACCTGCCTAAACTACATTTGGCCTGATTCCCGCCGCACAGGGATACTTAGGCGGTTTGGGATTTCCCCGGACCTCGATCATATGTTGTATATCATTTTTTTTCTTTCTTTAGATGTATGATTAGGCCATTAATTAAACTCTTTAATTCATTTTGTGATTATTTTCTTATTTAATTTGTTTAATTTCAGCTTATGCCATGTATGGTTAGTAAAGAATTAGAAGATCAAATTAAGATTTTCCTTTGTATCTTGTAGTTTAATTAGATTGCCCCAAGTGTTCATAAACTGTAGGAAAGGATAGGATTTAAGGAGACCGGTTCAATCGGACGAGTTGGGTACCTAACAACTTTCCAACTCGTAATTTGGCTCTTACCCGCCTTTGGTGAAACGAGATAGCCATTCCATTACGTGAGTCATTAGAGTCCCCCCAAAGAAGGACAACATTTATAGGTCCTAGACCTTATCTAGGTTGCGATTCCAGTCTTCTTACCCTCCACTGACATGAGTGGATGGGATCTAAATGTGAGAACTTTTTAGATCCCAGTTTAAGTGTAATGAAGGTAGACAACTTTAACTACATGTAAATTCAAATTTAAAAATGAGGATAACAAATTTTCAAATGATTTCCTTGGTCCTCACAAGATCAAAATGCTATCGAACTCAAAACTAAAGTATAGATCAAGATGGTAAGTGTCAAACACATAATGATAGGTGGGCATGATAAGTCTTACTAGAGAAAGCTTGAACAGAGATTTGGTTCCACAACTAATCTTAAGTTGGCACCAATGGCATTGCATCCAATTGGAGTCACTTTGACGAGTTCTTTGTCTCAACTTCCGTGTCTGATAGGTTGTCTATGTCTGGGCCCAAGTCCGATATATTTGTAGACATGTCCAGTCCAAAATGCTCAGAAAAATGAACAAAGATCATCCCATTTGGGACTTCAACTGCAATGCTTTTACTACTTTCAATCCATTCCTTCCTAGTTTGATCTCTTCCTTTTACATGTTTGCTGCTAATTTTGATTCTGATGACGATTGAGAAAATGAGCCACACCCAGAACTTCTACGCCACCTGGCCTTTGGAGAAATGAAAGTTCAACACACATGTGAAAGCTACAGATGATTGAGTTAAAGACATGAAAGCACTCTCATAAATACAAGACGCCATATCAGTCAATAATCAAGAGGCTACTCCATTTGTTTGATCTATAGAAAGAGTTTTATGAGATGTTTCTCGAAAGCAATGAGCGTATGCAGATGCATACAAGTGATTTTACCAGTTTCACAAAACGGGTCTACACACAAGGCATCGTCAAGTTTACCACAACCCAAGTGATGATCAAGTACCCTATAAGTGCACGATAGATGCAAACATGAAGTGTCTTACAGATTAACCTCAAGTAAAAAATGAGCTCAAAACCAAAAAAAAAAAAAAAAAGAAGAAAAAAAAAAGGGAAAAAAGAAGAAGCTATGCAGAAATAATGATGTTGGTTGGCATTCTCCTTTGGAACCTTAATGATGGATGAGAATGCCCACGGGGCAATACGAAATGTGGTAACTCCTTTGGAATCTTGATGATGGATAAGTTCATGCCACGACGTAGTAGAAATACTGGGCAGTTTCTTTAAGACTCTGATAAGAAAACAAGTTCAATTATGGTACAAAAACATGGGGCAATTTCTTCGGAATCGTAGTGCCGGATAAGTTTGATTATAGGGTATAAACATGGGGCAATTTCTTTGGAACCCTGATGGCGGACGAGTTCAGTTACGGCACAATAAAACATGATGTAACTTCTATGGAATCCTGATGATGAGTCGGTTTGATTATTGGTATCCCTACATGTGGCAATCTCCTTCGAAGCTTAGCAAAAAAACTGGTTTAGTTCTCGTGCAGTGACATATGGACATTATCTCTTAGAGCCTGATTGAAGACCTGATCATTTGTTGTGCTTCACATTGTGTATTGGGTTGGATTTTTTATATTGGTCACTACATCTCACCCTTATAGGGAGTGATTTCGTCACCTGGTCATCATTAGAGGATAATTTCTTATCGGTTACAAACTCTCTCTCCTGTCCATAAATCTGAAGGCCATTTGCATAGTCTACATTACATGCCCTTCCTTCAAACATTGCTAAACATTATGACGTTGTCTCTTGCGAACACGTTGTCTTTTTTATGCATAAATGATGTTTCAATAGATCCGACTAGTATTTCTATATGTCGCTCATCGTTTCGACGGCATCCAAGAATTCCTTAGTCCTTTGTTGCTAGCCAATAAAATGGCATCGCCTAGTGGAGATAGGCCATTTTACATAAACAACCAAACATTCTCCCAATGGCAAACTCATTGGACAATTTCTTATCAGTCCCTTTGGACCTTCATCATCGTGCTTGTCTACAGACTTAGAGGGTTTAGGTCTAGACATGGTCACAACTGATTTAGCATTTAAACATTAGCTTGTTAAGACATGTCTTTCATCTGAACGTCACAAAAAGGGAAAAACGTCGTTTGGCATCTTTCCAAAGATAAGTGCGGGGTTGCCTCTCTTTAGGGTCGCTTCTAGTGATGACCCAAAAAGCCGCCTGCCCATTAATGAATGCAGACGCAAACTTAGACATTGGGGCAAAATCACCCATTCATCCAAGCATCATGATTTTGCTAAGACCCCTTGCTTGAAACTCTAGCTGGGTTTAGTTATATTTAGCCAATAGTCCCTCCCTCGTTGAATGAGATTCTTAGCAGGATTCCTGATATGGAAGAAATCCATCAACTACTCAAAACAATGGCTCCCCAAAATCTCCTAGTGTCACACCCAATTCTGGACTAACCAAAATGGTGTAATGAACCGTCAATAAACCAATGGTTCAACCAGGATCTCATATAGGCTATGCCAACCATGTTAAACCAAAACACATTCCACATTAATCAGAGATAATAAAGTAAATAGCGAAAGTTTTATTAATAATGAACTGAGGTCAAATCATGATAAATAATTACTATTCCAGTTATTTCCAAGTAACCAAAACATAATTTAATACATATTACAAATATCCAATTACGAAAGTTAAACACTAAGCACATCCATAGTTGAAACGCTCGCTTAACGAATCATAATAGTCCTCGACAGCTTGCTCATTCATAGCCGCCACCAGTTCATATATTGGCGTGTCGACATAATTTTCATATATTGGCCGCTGCAGCTCTATACACGAGTGTGTGAAGCCGCCCAATGGATCAAATACCATTTCCGTCCCACATGCACCCACCATGGAATAGAGATAAAGCTAAAGCGTCCGGATCAAACACCGCCAACATTTTCCCTAATGCCCTATCCATACCAACATGTAAGCCCCTATTGGCGAGGGGTTGCAACTGGGCTTGCAACTAACCAATCCTATATGTCATCACAGTAGGCCCTATCCCAGCACAACTCCCTATGGCATAGAGATAGAGCTAGAGTCTAATGGCCAGGTTGGAGACCATAGTGCCACTTCCTCCCCCTGATGCCCTACCCTCACCAAGCATGCTAAGATAGAAACGATACGAAAAGGTACTAGTGTGAGGAATGATCCCAGACCCCAGGCCCTTCCCATTCCACACACCAACGAAAACAATCACATGTTTAACAGCCACATCCTAGCATAGCGAGTATGCATGAACAATATAATAATTGAAAGTAAATATGACATGCGAGTATGCACAAACACCATTCCACAGAATCATAATTACTAACAACATTTTACTATTATTAGGTTGTTAGGGTTTAGGTTTGATTCGCTTATCTGACGCTTATTTGATAGCTTGCTCCGCATCACAGAATCCAAATTCGCTATCACAAGGTCCTACACAATGTTAGGGTTGTATTAGAATAGTTTTTCTTAGGGTTTACATTGGTCAGAAAACCAACTGGGTCAAAACACTCCTCACAGTGCAGACCGGTCACAGGTACCGGTCGCAGGTACAGGTCGCGGCACTGTGGGCAAAGGTGTTTAGCTTCACTGGAACCAAATTACCTAAGAAACGGAAGCTGATCCTCTCTGCCCTAAAAGCTAAGAGATGCTTAGATAAGGGTGGAGTGGGGTACTTAGTGTCTATGGTTGACATCACTGCAGAGGTGCCAAAGATGGAAGATCTAGATGTGGTACGTGAGTTTTCAGATGTATTTTCAAAGGATTTACCAGGTCTACCTCCAGACAGGGCTACAGAGTTCGTGATAGACCTCATGCCAGGGTCGGTGCTGGTGTCTAAGGCACCATACAAGATGGCCCCTACAGAATTAAAAGAGTTGAAGACTCAGTTACAAGAGCTACTAGATAAGGGTTTCATGCAACCAAGCATATCACCATGGGGAGCACCTGTATTGTTCGTAAAGAAGAAGGACGGTAGTGTACGACTATGTATCGACTACCAAGAGTTGAAGAAGTTAACCATCAAGAATCGATATCCTTTACCTAGGAACGATGATCTATTCGATCAGTTGCAAGGTGCAAAGGATTTTTCGAAGATTGATCTTAGATCAAGGTATCACCAATTGAAGATCAAGGCAGCAGATATTCCGAAGACTGCTTTCAGAATAAGGTATGGGCATTATGAGTTCCTTGTAATGTCATTCGGGTTGACTAACGCTCCAGCATCATTCATGGAACTGATGAACTGAGTCTTTCATGACATGTTGGACACTTCGGTCATCGTATTCATTGACGACATTTTGGTCTACTCGAAGGACAAGGAGACTCATGCAATACATTTGAGAGCAGCCCTACAAGGGTGAGAAGGGAGAAGCTTTACGCCAAGTTCAAGAAATGTGAATTTTGGCTGAAGGAAGTGGCCTTCTTGGGTCACGTAGTATTTGCAGACGGTATCAAGGTAGATCTAAGCAAGATCGCAACTATAGTAGGATGAGATGCATCGAAATCAGTTGCAAAGATTCGTAGTTTCCTTGGATTGGCTGGTTACTATAGAAGATTCATGGAAGACTACTCAAGAATAGCCATTCCACTTACTAGACTAACCAAGAAAGGAGAAAAGTTCATATGGACAGATGAGTGTGAGAAGTGCTTTCAAACTTTGAAGTCAAGACTAGTCTATGCACCTATCTTGACCATCCCAGCACCAGGCTTGTCGTTTACCCTATATACGGATGCCTCAGGGTTGGGTCTTGGATGTGTATTGATGCAAGGAGAACAGGTGATTGCGTACACATCAAGAGAGTTGAAAGAGCATGAGAAGAACTACCTTACACATGATATGGAGTTAGCAGTGGTCATTCATGCAGTCAGACTTAGAGGCACTACCTTTATGGTGAAAAGTTTCAGATCAAGTCGGATCACAAGAGTTTGACTTACCTTTTTACTCAGAAGGACCTGAATATGAGACAGAGGAGATGGCTGGAGCTATTAAAAGATTATGAATGTGACATCCAGTACCATCCGGGTAAGGCAAACGTTGTGGCTGATGCCGTGTCACACCCCAATTTCCGTACTGTTCAGAATGGTGTGATGAACCGCTAGCAAACCAACGGTTCAACCAGGATCTCGAGTAGGCTATCCCCACGTTATCTGAACCCCCATACATCCGTAATCACAATCAGAGTAAATACACAATAGCGGAAGTCTTATAATAAAATGAACTGAGAATCTACTGTGATATTAATATTTAAATAGCAAATTATTCTCTATCAACTGAGACATAAATAATTATCAAATACATGTCTTTATTAAATCCAAATAAAGAAATCTAGAAAATATCTAATCGAATACACATGAGTTGCACTCGCAAGAGGAGTCATGTGTATCTACTTCAGCTTCAGCTTCCATCGCCGCTACGTTCCCGTATGCTGGAGCATTCATATAATCTTCAACGGTATAACCTGCATCATCAACTAAAAAATATTCGACGGCGAGGGGTGAGCACACATCACGGCTCATGAGTAGACAAAACAATGCAACAAAGACATATGCATGCAATCAATTCATGTCTTTGGTCCGGTTTAAAGTTTGCAATATGCAATAGAAAGGTTTAGGTAGTCAAAGGTCGCGCTTTATTGACCCCGCCTATACACACAAGTGTGACGCCGCCCGAAGGTAACGCTTATCGCCGACTCACAAGCACCCAATCATGAACATTATATAACAAAGGTTAACGTTTATTGCTATATAGTGCCATACCAACACGTAAGCCCCTGTTAGCGAGGGCTGCAAACTGGGCTCGCAACTAACCAATCCTAATGCCAAAAAGTGTATCCAAGGCCTCACCCCAACAATCCCTCGAAATGTCCATAGAGATAGAGCTAAGGCCCCCCGGTAGAGTCAAAGACTACAAGGACCGAGACCACCTCCCTGATACTCTATGACATAATAGTTCCGCTAAAGTAATGGCGATACGACGATGCTAATGCACAAGACTTGAGTTAGAGATAGAGCTAAAGTGCTGAGACCCGCCAAAGGTTAACGTTTATTGACGTTCTCATCACACCTCCCCTGATACTCGCTCAAATCAAGTACACCAACCACACACAAACAATCACATGCCTATTCCTATCATCATCATCATCATGTTATAAACAATAAAGTAAATATGCATGAACAAATAATAGAAATATTGGATGACATGTTGTATGCACATTACAAACATATACGCATAGAATCAAGCATGGCATTGGACTCAAAAAAAATAGAAAATAGTTTGTTATTAACCAATTAGTTTAGAGTTCTGTTTCCTCACCTTAGCTTGCTAATAGATACTTTGTCAAGCTTTAAAATCACCTTTATAATGTTATTATATTGCTAGAAGACCTAACAAAGCCGATAAAATTTAATTAGAATTTATTCAAAATTTAAAAACCATTCTGTTAACTGAGGGTCGGAGGTAGGGCCGAGTCCCGATCGACCCCGGGTGCGACCCTCCCCAAATCTGAACTTCCCGAACACCGAGGGTCGATGGTCGGGATCACCTAGGGTCGGATGGTCATCGACCCTCGGTGCACCCTCAGTGTACTTTGGTCCAATCCTCTTTTTAGTCCATTCTTCGTGTTTGGGGTCCTATGGCTTGTTTCTACATTCCATTCAACATTCATTCCATGGTCTAGAACCATGAATCATCCACCTAAATAGCTTTCATGCATTCCCCTACGGTTTTCCATAAAAACCTAACCATGGGTTGATAGTTTGGGTTTCTCCGAGATCACACTCTCATCAATATCTATCCTAAGGTCTGTAGAAACTCATGGAATTAGTATCCATACCTGAGAAGAATACTCTTTTCTCTCGCAAATCTTCTCTTTTTGGCTAAATTCTCTTCCTTGCTTCTCTTCTTCTTCTTTTCCTTCTCTTCTCTTTCTCTCAATTCAATTAGGGTTGTGAAAGAAGTGAAAGAGGCTTAAGGACGTCCTTTAAATAGAGTAGGAACATCCTAAAATAAGTCCCATTGAGATTAGGAAAGAATCCCAATCGAAAATTAGGAAATTTCCTAATTTCTATTTCTTACGGTAACCGAGGGGTCGATGGGAGGGTCGATGATCCCGCCGACCCTAGGGTTCAAGATGTCCGACCCTCCCTTCAAAATTGAGGGTCCGACTTTCTGCTTTGGGAGGTCCGACCCTGGTTAGCTGGGTATGCGACCCTCCCTTCAAATTAAGTGTTTTTGGGTCGATTTGATACCTGGGATCTCGATCTCCTTCACGCCCTTGGTCCATTTGACTCGACCATGATGGGTAAACCTGGTTCAAGGTGGTAAGACCGGGTTAGATTGACACGGGTCTTACAACTCCCCCTACTTATAAAAATTTTGTCCTCGAAATTGTAAGTACCTTTCTGAATCAAATAAGTGAGGGTATTGCTTTCGCATAGCATTTTCTTCTTCCCATGTAATTTCTTCCATGTCTCTACTTTTCCATGTGACCTTAACATAATAGATATCTCGGTTGCATAGACGTTGAACCTTTCGGCTGATGATTTCTGTTGGTGTTACTTCAAATGTCAAATCATCAGTCAATTCCGGCAAATCTACTGAAGGTGACATCTCGTATAGTAGCCCGATAGCTATTGTTATAAGCGTAACCCGATCAATGGTAACCTTTCATCCCATGATCCTTTGAAATCAATTACACATGCTCGTAGCATATCTTCTAGAATCTGAATTGTACGCTCCGACTGTCCGTCCGTCTGTGGGTGGAATGCAGTACTGAACTTCAATGTTGTACCCATAGCCTTTTGCAATCCTTCCCAAAACTTGGAAGTAAATCGTGGATCTCTATCAGACACAATGCTTTCTGGAACACCATGTAACCAAACAATATTATCCACATACAGCTTTGCTAACCTTTCCAGTGTATACTGAGGTCGTATAGGTATGAAGCGAGTTGTTTTAGCCGACGGTCCACAATCACCCAAACCGCATCAACTACTCGAGGAGTCGGCGGTAGTCCCGTGACGAAGTCCATATTGATGCAGCCCCATTTCCATGCCGGTTCCGTAATGGCCGTAATAGCCCTCGCGGGTCTTTGTCGTTCAGCTTTTACTTTCTGACAATTTAGGCATTGAGACACGAACTTGGCTACATCTGCTTTCATTCCCCTCCACCAATATAGTTTCTTTAGATCATGATACATTTTTGTACTTCCAGGATGTATCGAATAGATGGTGGTATGGGTTTCCTTCATCAGTCGGTGTCTAATGTCCATACTTTCTGCTTCGGTGACACATATTCTTCCTTTGTATTTCAAGCACCCTCTCTTCGCCCAAGGTGAACTCGTGGGATTAGTCTTACCTTTTTCGATATCTTCTTGTACTGTTCTCAGATAAGGATCTGATTTAATAGCTGTCTTCACTTCATCCATTATGTCTGGTATATTTTTCAAAGCGGCGAACATATTTGAAAACCGATGAATAAACCCTTGGTTGGCTGACTCATCCGTTGCGCCTATCACATATTGCTCATTGCCGTGATTGAATACCATTCCGGTAGTACACATTGCTGCAGTTGTGCTAACCTCTCCTTGCGATTTTATCATTGCTTTTCTGCTTAACGCATCCGCTACTACGTTCGCTTTTCCTAGATGATACTGGATATCACAATCATAGTCTTTCAATAGTTCCAGCCATCTTCTTTGTCTCATATTCAACTCCTTCTGATTAAATAAATAAGTAAGACTTTTATGGTCCGACTTAATCTGAAATTTCTCTCCGTATAGATAATGTCTCCATATCTTGACAACATGTACTACTGCCGCTAACTCCAAATCATGGGTGGGGAAATTTTTCTCATGTATTTTCAACTGTCTCGAGGCGTAAGAAATTACTTGCTCTCCTTGCATAAGCACACATCCTAGTCCCAGTCCTGACGCATCACTTCTACGAATCTCCGATAATAACCCGCTAGACCCAGAAAACTTCTAATTTCTGAAACGCTCTTTGGTGCTTCCCACTTTACAATAGCCTCGATCTTGCTGGGGTCCACTTTGATTCCTTCAGCGGATACTACATGGCCTAAGAAGGCGACTTCACTTAGCCAAAACTCACACTTCGAAAGTTTGGCATATAACTTCTCTTTTCTTAAACGCTGTAGGGCTGCGTTTAGGTTCTTGATATGGGTTTCTTTGTCCTTGGAGTATACCAATATATCATCAATAAATACTATAACCGACGTATCCAACATATCATGGAAAACCCGGTTCATAAGTTCCATGAAAGTTGCCGGTGCGTTAGTTAATCCGAAAGACATGACTAAGAACTCATAATGTCCATATCCGGTCCCCGAAAGCCGCCTTCGAATATCACCTTCTTTAATCTTCACCTGATGATAGCCTGATCGATGATCGATCTTAGAAAACACTTTTGCTCCTTGTAACTGATCGAACAAGTCATCGATCCGAGGTAGTGGGTATCGATTCTTGATTGTCAGTTTATTCAACTCTCGATAGTCGATGCATAATCGAACGCTACCGTCCTTCTTCTTCACGAATAGCACCGGCGCTCCCCATGGTGATATACTGGGTCGAACATAACCCTTGTCCAGCAGCCCCGTAGTTGCACTTTCGGCCTTCCGCCCAGTAGGAGCCATTCTCTGTAAGGTGCTTTTGATACTGGTGCGGCTCTAGGTACAAGGTCTATCACAAACTCTGTGGCTCGGTAGGGTGGTAATCCTGGTAGTTCCTCCAAAAATATGTCGGGATAGTCCCGCACGACTTCAATATCTTCCATTTGTGGTGCTTCCTTGGTTAGGTCGACCACTGACACTAGATACCCGACTGCCCCCTTCTCAAGGCACTTCTTAGCCTTTAGTGCTGAGAGTATGAGCTTGCGACTACGGGGAAGTTTGGTTCCCCAAAAAACTAAATTCTGCTCCTTCTTTGTCTTTGAACGTTAGCTTCTTTTCGGCGCATAATAGGTCTGCAGAATGCCGAGCTAACCAGTCCATTCCCAAGATGACGTCAAAGTCTGCCATCTCAAGTTGTATCAAGGTTGCATCTATGGTTTTCTCGCCAATGAGAACTGGACATGGTCCATAGCCTTTCTCTAATTCCACTTCTAACCCCATCGGCGACCATACAAGTAATTTGTAGTCTAATGTTTTGATGGGTAAGTTTATCTTCTTTCCGAATGACACAGATATAAATGAATGAGTGGCTCCTGAATCAAAGAGTACTCTAGCGGGTACGCCGTTTATAGGTACGATACCTGTGACCACATCGGGTGATGCGGCAAAGATCCCCGGATGTAACAACGATATACCCGCCCCCGATGGAACCGCTTCTTGGGCTTAGGGCACTCCCTTGCCATATGTCCCGGTTTGTTGCGCTTAAAAACACTTTGGGCTTTCGGCACTCGGCTTTGGCTGAGGTTGAGCTACTGGAGTAATCTTGGTTGCAGCAGTAAAATTCTGAGCACGGAAGGGTTTAAATGTCTTGTTGTTCCCTCCGTTGTAAGTATTTCCAGCTGGCCTTTTGATACCCCGGTTCTGTGTGAAATAACTCTCCTTCTGGCTCGATTCAATAACCCGAGCTATTTGGACAGCTTCATTATAAATCTTCTTTTTTAAGCCCAGTACGTGTTCCCTGATGCTTCCTCTCTGCCCCCGTGACGAACCTACGGGTTTTGGTGTCTTCTTCTTGCATGCTAAGTGGTGCAAAGAAAAACAGCTCCTCATAACGCTGTTGATATGCATCCACTGACATCTGTCCCTGATATAAACTCAGGAACTCTTTCTCCATAGAATCTCTGAAGCTTCGTGGAAAATATTTCTCGAAGAAAGCTTATTTATATATAGCCCAAGTCAGTAGGGCGTGCTTGGTCAATAAGTAAGCCCTAGCAGATTTCCACCAATGATGTGCGTCACCCTTTAGCATGAAAGGTGGCACATAATACTTTTTCTTCCTCTGTGATAGTCATCATGAGGAAATTTCTCTCCATCTCGTCTATCCAATGGTGCTGGCCACAATGGATCGACGGCTTGCCGCTGAATTCCTTGGGTTTCATCTTCAAGAATCTCTCTACCAGTCGAGAGTGATCCAACTGATTTTGGAGATATGACCCAAACATATGGGGTGGATGCCGGTAATTAACCCGAGCCGCTCCCGAGCCTCGGACCGGAATCTGTGCAGCAGGTTGTTGAGGTGTCCGAGGTGCCGGGTGGTTACCCACCGGTGCTGCACCGGCTTGTCCCGCCCCGCATAGGTGCAGCTTGAGTGGCTTGGAACATAATACCCATCGCAACTTGCATCCGAGCCTCGCGCGTGTTGCATCCGCTGTAGCCGCCGAGCCGCATTCATCACCACGGTTGCTAGCTCGTGGTAGAGGTGGCAAATTTGTAGGGTTTGCCTTG
The DNA here is from genome assembly GCA_028583415.1 of Protea cynaroides. Classification (NCBI taxonomy): domain Eukaryota; kingdom Viridiplantae; phylum Streptophyta; class Magnoliopsida; order Proteales; family Proteaceae; genus Protea; species Protea cynaroides. Next base: position 87,321,713 of record CM053271.1, read on the forward strand.
GATTACCCGGTGCATAATTATTTTCCTGACTGGTCTCCTCCACGGGTGGTGGTGGTGGAACTGCATTTCGGTTCTGTCGGGTTACCCTACGTCCAGACATAATTCCTTCTGTGATTGGTGGTGCTTTTAAAAGAAAATACTGTCTTTTCTATGCAGGGTCGATGGTGAGGGTCGATGGTATGTCCGACCCTTAGTATCCGACCCTGGGAATGACCTGTTCTTCCCGAGAGCTGAGGGTCGATGTGAGGGTCGATGGGTGTCCGACCCTCATATTCTCCCATTTTCACCTGTTTCTAGGTTTTCTTTTCTAGGTTTTTGCTCATTTAACTGGTATTCTTCAAATTAAACTTTTTCCAACCGTAAAAATTCGATTTTTATTGGGGGCTTTTGTTATTGGTGTCTCGAGGAACGAAAGCCCTAAAAATTTTTTGAGTTTCATCGGTTGGTTATCGAGAAACTTGGATTTTTGCTCGTTTGCCCTAATTTGTCGAAATTTTTTGATTTCTTGAAATTTCTTCCAATTGGTCTTCGTTAGTTCCAATTTCCTACTGTATGTGGGTTGTAGGATATGTAGAAACCTACGTAAGTCCTCCGGCCCGCGTACGGGGGAAAAGTGAGGCTTTTGGCCAACTTACGCCGTTATAATGTCAAATTTCGGATTTTTATCCTATTAACTCCTTATCTCCCTTTTTCTTTCTTATCCGCAGATACCATGGCTCGTACTTAAGATACCCAGAGTTCGTGATCCGCTCGCTCCGCTCCAACGGCCGAGGCACCGATGCCGACTATGCTCGAAAGAAAGCGGAGGGTGGTCGTATGGTGAACTTGGCCGAGCTAGCCTTGTTCAACGTAGAGAGAGCATTCGTGACATGGGGTGGCTCCTCGTCATTACTTACGACGCGCGCACATGTCCGGATTTGGTGCGCCGGCCCTATTGTAATCTCTGGGTGGTGGGGAATTACAATGACGCTGAGAGGGGTCAAGAGCTGCGCATCACCGGCTATGTTAAAGGGGTGCACATTTCATTTGACTATCGACAACCGGCCGACCTGCCCGGGCATTCCTTATGATGGCCCCATGGTGTACCGTGCGCCCGGAGAGCCCCGCTTTGTTTCCATGGAGATGAGGGCGTAGATCGACAATCAGCTGCTACGACCCGATCGCCGGCGCATGAGAGCCTCGTTACCCGCTTCCACTCCACGGGTCTTCCGCAAGATTATCCAAAGATAATCTGATTCTCGGAGAGTGGGCACTATGAGAGGGTTTCTCGCCTGACCCACTTCCCGATATATAGTATCCGCACTGCATGCCCGCCGCCTTCCCTACATCATCATCATGCGGACCATGATTAGTGCTACATTGTCCGACCATAGGGGTAATCTACCCTATGGACGCATGATTACTCGCTCTTCCGACCCGCCCGGGGGTTGACTTGGTGGATGAGAAGATTCAAGAGAAGACCTTCTCGTCGCCCCTAGATTGGGAGGCTATCTACAAGATGGGCATGCGGGATGCCCAAGTCAGTGATGAGGAGAGGAACGAGATTGTACGCCCTCACACTCGCATTGAGATGGCTGACGCTGAGGCCGCTGCTGCCGCCGCTAGAGCTCATGTGGATCCTGCCGATGATGACGACCGCTTGTATATGGATGTCGACCCGATACCACCGCCTTCACCTACGCATGCGGCCGGAGCTGGTACTTTTCTCGCGGCGGATCCTGCACCGAGACCGGTCCTTCTCATGCGGCTGGTCCTTCACGCCCACCTTCCGATATGATGGAGATGCCGCAGAGATCGTGGAGGCTTAGCGCAGATCCGATCCGAGGATGGAGGAGTTGCTAGACGCCGGCGCGTGAGAGTGGATGAGCCGTTAGCCGCCCAAAGACATATCGAACACACGGATGGGAGAGCTTATAGAGGTTCAAAGTGCGACCGATCGGAGGGTAGCCGATCTCACGAATAGTCTACGACGACCCAGACTCAGATAGCCTGGTTGACTAGAGTCTATGCTGAGGACCATGACCGAGATCGTGAGGCCTCGCCTCCTCCTTCACCTCCAGCTTCTTGATTGTACTTTATTTTCCTTGTACTACAGAGTAACTGTCCGGGTTGTGGACTGTACTCTGCTTTAGTTATGTATAAACGTTTGTTTCTCTCTCATTGAATGTAAAATTGTTTCCCCTTTAATAGATGCATTATTCTCTTTTTAAATTTGGTCTCAATCATCACTTGTGCTTATAATGTGTTAATATTACTGTTTTTACTTTTATCCTATCTCAGTTCACAATTGTCTCGAAGGTATGTTAGTTCAGCGGACAAGGCCTGAGATGCTCTGATACCAAGTTGTCACACCCCAATTTTCGTACTGTTTAGAATGGTGTGATGAACCGCTAGCAAACCAACGGTTCAACCAGGATCTCGAGTAGGCTATCCCCGCGTTATCTGAACCCCCATACATCCGTAATCACAATCAGAGTAAATACACAATAGCGGAAGTCTTATAATAAAATGAACTGAGAATCTACTGTGATATTAATATTTAAATAGAAAATTATTCTGTATCAACTGAGACATAAATAATTATCAAATACATGTCTTTATTAAATCCAAATAAAGAAATCTAGAAAATATCTAATTGAATACACATGAGTTGCACTCGCAAGAGGAGTCATGTGTATCTACTTCAGCTTCAGCTTCCATTGCCGCTACGTTCCCGTATGCTGGAGCATTCATATAATCTTCAACGGTATAACCTGCATCATCAACTAAAAATATTCGACGTCGAGGGGTGAGCACACATCACGGCTCAGTGAGTAGACAAAACAATGCAACAGTACATATGCATGCAATCAATTCATGTCTTTGGTCTGGTTTAAAGTTTGCAATATGCAATAGAAAGGTTTAGGTAGTCAAAGGTCGCGTTTATTGACCCCGCCTCTATACACAAGTGTGTGACGCCGCCCGAAGGTAACGTTTATCGTCGACTCACAAGCACCCAATCATGAACATTATATAACAAAGGTTAACGTTTATTGCTATATAGTGCCATACCAACACGTAAGCCCCCTGTTAGCGAGGGCTGCAAACTGGGCTCGCAACTAACCAATCCTAATGCCAAAAAGTGTATCCAAGGCCTCACCCCAGCATCCCTCAGAATGTCCATAGAGATAGAGCTAAGGCCCCCCGGTAGAGTCAAAGACTACAAGAACCGAGACCACCTCCCCTGATACTCTATGACATAATAGTTCTGCTAAAGTAATGGCGATACGACGATGCTAATGCACAAGACTTGAGTTAGAGATAGAGCTAAAGTGCTGAGACCCGCCAAAGGTTAACGTTTATTGACGTTCCATCACACCTCCCCGATACTCGCCGCATCAAGTACACCAACCACACACATACAATCACATGCCTATTCCTATCATCATCATCATCATGTTATAAACAATAAAGTAAATATGCATGAACAAATAATAGAAATATTGGATGACATGTTGTATGCACATTACAAACATATACGCATAGAATCAAGCATGGCATTGGACTCAAAAAAAATAGAAAACAGTTTGTTATTAACCAATTAGTTTAGAGTTCTGTTTCCTCACCTTAGCTTGCTAATAGATACTTTGCCAAGCTTTAAAATCACCTTTATAATGTTATTATATTGCTAGAAGACCTAACAAAGCCGATAAAATTTAATTAGAATTTATTCAGAATTTAAAAACCATTCTCGTTAACCGAGGGCCGGAGGTAGGGCCCGAGTCCCGATCGACCCCGGGTGCGACCCTCCCCAAATCTGAACTTCCCAAACACTGAGGGTCGATGGTCAGGATCACCTAGGGTCGGATGGTCATCGACCCTCGGTGCGACCCTCGGTGCACTTTGGTCCAATTCCCTCTTTTTAGTCCATTCTTCGTGTTTGGGGTCCTATGGCTTGTTTCTACATTTCATTCAACATTCATTCCATGGTCTAGAACCATGAATCATCCACCTAAATAGCTTTCATGCATTCCCCTACGGTTTTCCATAAAAACCTAACCATGGGTTGATAGTTTGGGTTTCTCCGAGATCACACTCTCATCAATATCTATCCTAAGGTCTGTAGAAACTCATGGAATTAGTATCCATACCTGAGAAGAATACTCTTTTCTCTGCAACTGTTCTCTTTTGGCTAAATTCTCTTCCTTGCTTCTCTTCTTCTTTTTTTCCTTCTCTTCTCTTTCTCTCAATTCAATTAGGGTTGTGAAAGGAGTGAAAGAGGCTTAAGGACGCCCTTAAATAGAGTAGGAACATCCTAAAAATAAGTCCCATTGAGATTAGGAAAGAATCCCAATCGAAAAATTAGGAAATTTCCTAATTTCTATTTCTTACGGTAACCGAGGGGTCGATGGGAGGGTCGATGATCCCGCCGACCCTAGGGTTCAAGATGTCCGACCCTCCCTTCAAAATTGAGGGTCCGACTTTCTCGCTTTGGGGAGGTCCGACCCTGCTTAGCCGGGTATGCGACCCTCCCTTCAAATTAAGTGTTTTTGGGTCGATTTGATACCTGGGATCTCGATCTCCTTCACGCCCTTGGTCCATTTGACTCGACCATGATGGGTAAACCTGGTTCAAGGTGGTAAGACCGGGTTAGATTGACACGGGTCTTACAGAAAAAAAAAAAAAAAAAAAAAAAAAAAAAAAAAAAAGTTGAAGTATAGTACAACTTTTCATCTTCAGACAGACGGGCAGTCAGAAAGAACTATTCAAATCTTAAAAGATATGCTCCGGGCGTGTGCCCTATATTTCAAAGGAGCTTGGGACGAGAAGCTATCGCTCAATGAGTTTGCGTATAACAATAGTTACCAGGCTACGATCCAAATGGCTCCATACAAGGCACTCTATGGGAAGAAATGTCGTACACCTCTGTTATGGAATGAGGTGGGAGAAAGAAGGATTGTAGGACCAGAGTTTGTAGAAGAAACCTGTCGAGCGATTGATCAAATTAAGGAAAGAGTGAAGACAGCTCAAGTTCGACAAAAGCACTATGCAGATAACCGACGTCAAGATCTAGAGTTTATAGTGGGTGACAAGGTATTCTTGAGGATATCACCTATGCGAGGTCTGAAATGGTTTGGTAAGAAGGGGAAGCTATGCCCCAGGTATATGGGACCATACGAGATTTTGACCAGACATGGTAATGTGGCATATCAACTAGCTCTACCACCATCCAGGTCAAGCGTTCATGATGTGTTCCATGTTTCTTTATTGAAGAAGTATGTCAGGGATCCATCGCACATCTTAACAGTAGACCCATCAGACTTGACATAGGACTTGACATTCAAAGTGGTACCTGTGATGCTTGCCTACAAGCCAAAAGGTACAACATCTTCAAAGCAAAGATATCTATTATGTGAAAGTGCATTGGATAAGCCAAGATGTAGAAGAAATCACTTGGGAGGAAGAGAACGCGATGCGAAAGGAATACCCTAACATTTTCAACGAACAAGGTGTACAAATTTTGAGGTCAAAATTTATTTTAAGGGTGGGGGAGTTGTGAAACCTACATGCAAATTTTGGGGACGAAATTTCTTTTAAGGGTGGGAGAGTTGTAAGACCCGCACTCCATGAACCCAATCTAAACCATTAATTCATGTCGTAACAGGTCTTCCAATCATCACCGGGCCAGACAGGACGAACGGATGACAACCAGGTATGAAAACAGACCATGTATGATAATTATTTCATACCAGTCGATGGTACCGGTCGACCGGTATGTCTGCGTAGGTAGACTGCTTAGATCCAGAACCGGATCTCTATGGGTCCCACTTTCCAAATATCGAACCCTAGGACTTTCCTAACGTAAGGGGGACTTCCTAAACTCAATATTAGTTTATTTAAGGACCCCTAAACCTCCTAAAATCTCTTTCATTGATCCTCACAAACCCTAGAGAGGAGAAAGAGATCGAAGAAGGAGAAAGAGCTAAGGAAGGAGGGAGAGGAGCCACCGTTGCCATTGGACGAAGAACAGCCTACTGCGAACCAACGGTGAGTGCTTGAAACTTCCTCTAAGTTAAGCGTTATAGAAGGTTAGTCATGAACGGATCAATACCATGCAAGGCGAGGTATTGATCTAAACCTTTCAATTTGCCGTCAAACCCTAATACAGTCGATAACCCTAGATTCAAGTTCTAGGCTGAGGATCATCAGAACTAGGACTTGAATGGAGTATGAAACAACTCTAACTCGTTGCTCAGACCTAGAATGTATAAGAGAAACCCTATAATCAAATGGGGGTGACCAACGGATGGTGAGAACCGCGTTAATGGTCTTCTGGAGGCATACCGGTCGACCATACCGGTCGCACCTTTCCCCACAGTGCCGCGATCGTCTCCTGCGACCGGTCTGCACTGTGAGGAGTGTTTTGACCCAGTTGGTTTTCCAACCAACGTAAACCCTAAGAAAAACTATTCTAATACAACCCTAACATTGTGTAGGACCTTGTGATAGCGAGTTTGGATTCTGTGACGCGGAGCAAGCTATCAAACAAGCGTCAGGTAAGGGAATCGGACCTAAACCCTAATAATTTAATTACAGTAAAACATTGTTAATAATTATGATTTTATGGACTGATGTTTGTGCATACTCGCATATCATCTTTACTTTCAGTTATTATATTATTCATGCATACTCGCTATGCTAGGATGTCACTGTTAGACATGTGATTGTTTTCATTGGTGTGTGGAATGGGAAGGGCCAGGGGTCTGGGATCATTCCTCACACTAGCACCTTTTCGTATCGTTTCTAGTTTAGCATGCTTGGTGCGGGTAGGGCATCAGGGGGAGGAAGTGGCACTATGGTCTCCGGCCTGGCCATTAGACTCTAGCTCAATCTCTATGCCATAAGGAGTTGTGCTGGGATAGGGCCTACTGTGATGACATATAGGATTGGTCAGTTGCGAGTCCAGTTTGCAAGCCATCGCCAATAAGGGCTTACGTGTTGGTATGGGTAGGGCATCAGGGGAAGTGTAAGACCCGTGTCAATCTAACCCGGTCTTACCACCTTGAACCAGGTTTAACTATCATCGTCGAGTCAAATGGACCAAGGGCGTGAAGGAGATCGAGATCCCATGTATCAAATCGACCCAAAAACACTTAATTTTAGGGGAGGGTCGCATACCCAGCCAAGGAGGGTCGGACCCCCCAAGAACAGAAAGTCAGACCCTCAAATTTGAAGGGAGGGTCAGACATCTTGAATCCTAGGGTCGACGGGATCATCGACCCTCCCATCGACCCTAAGTTTCTGCCGAAACTGAAATTAGGAAATTTCCTAATTTTTGATTGGGATTCTTTCCTAATCTCAAAGGGCCTTATTTTAGGATGTTCTTACTCTATTTAAAGGACGTCCCTAAGCCTCTTTCACTCCTTTCAAAACCTTAACTGAATTGAGAGAAAGAGAAGAGAGGAAGAAGAGAAAGATAAGAGAATTTAGCCAAAAGAGAAGAGTTGCAGAGAAGGAGTATTCTTCTCAGGTATGGATACTAATTCCATGAGTTTCTACAGACCTTAGGTTAGATATTGATGAGAATGTGATCTCGGAGAAACCCAAACCATCAACCATGGTTAGGTTTTCATGGAAACCATTAAAGAATGTATGAAAACTATTTTAGATGGATGATTCATGGTTTCAGACCATGGAATGAATGTAGAATGGAATGTAGGAGCAAGCCATAGGATCCCAAGCACGAAGAATGGACTAAAAGAGGGAAATTGACCAAAGTACACCGAGGGTCGCACCGAGGGTCAATGACCATCCGACCCTAGGTGATCCTGACCATCGACCCTCAGTGTTCGGGAAGTTCAGAGTTTGGGGAGGGTCGCACCCAGGGTCGATCATGACTCCGACCCTACCTCCGACCCTTCAGTTGACAGAATGGGTTTTAAATTCAGAATTAATTCTAATTAAATTCTATCGACTTTGTTAGGTCTTCTAGCAATATAATAACAATATAAAGGTGATTTTAAAGCTTGGAAAAGTATCTATTAGCAAGCTAAGGTGAGGAAACAGAACTCTAAACTAATTGGTTAATAACAAACTATTTTCTATTTCTTGAGTCCAATGCCATGATTGATTCTATGCGAATATGTTCGTAATGTGCATACAACATGTCATCCAATATTTCTATTATTTGTTCATGCATATTTACTTTATTGTTTATAACATGATGATGATGATGATAGGAATAGGCATGTGATTGTATGTGTGTGGTTGGTGTACTTGATGCGAGTGAGTATCAGGGGAGGTGTGATGAGAACGTCAATAAACGTTAACCTTTGGCGGGTCTCAGCACTTTAGCTTTATCTCTAACTCAAGTCTTTTGCATTGGCATCGTCGTATCATCATTACTTTAGCAGAACTATTATGTTGTAGAGTATCAGGGGAGGTGGTCTCGGTCCTTGTAGTCTCTGACTCTACCGGGGGGCCTTAGCTCTATCTCTATGGACATTCTGAGGGATGCTGGGGTGAGGCCTTGGATATACTGTTTGGCATTAGGATTGGTTAGTTGCGAGCCCAGTTTGTAAGCCCTCGCTAACAAGGGCTTACGTGTTAGTATGGTATTATATAGCAATAAACGTTAACCTTTGTTGTATAATGTCATGATTAGGGTGGATGGGGACGACGATAAACGTTAACCTTTGGGTGGACTTCCACACCCTGTGTATAGAGGCGGGGTCAATAAACGTTAACCTTTGACCACCCAACCTTTCTATTGCGCATTGCAAACTATAAACCAGACCAAAGATATGAATTGGTTGCATGCATATGTATTGTTGCATTGTTTTGTCTACTCACTGAGCCATGATGTATGCTCACCCCCTCGATGTTGAATATTTTTAGTTGATGATGCAGGTTATATAGTTGAAGATTACATGAATGCTCCAGCGTACGGGAATGTGGCGGCGATGAAAGCTGAAGCTGAAGGGGATATACATGACTCCTCTTGCGAGTGAAACTCATGTGTATTCGATTAGATATTTTCTTAGTTTTTTTTATTTGAATTTAATAAAGACATGTATTTGATAATTATCTATGTCTCAGTTGATACAGAATAATTTGCTATTTAATATTTATATCACTGTAGATTCTCAGTTCATTTTATTATGAGATTTCCGCTATTGTGTATTTACTCTGATTATGATTATGGATGTGTGGAAGTTTAGATAAAACGGATATAGCCTATTCGAGATCCTGGTTGAACCGTTGGTTTGCTAGCGGTTCATCACACCGTTCTGAACAGTACAGAATTGGGGTGTGACAGGAAGTGTTGGCGGTGTTTGATCCGAACGCTTTAGCTTTATCTCTATTCCATGGTGGGAGCATATGGGACGACAGTGGTGTTTGATCCATTGGGAGGCTTCACATACTCATGTATAGAGGTGCAGTGGCTGCCAATCCTTTCTATAACACATTGCAAACTTAAAACCAGATCATAATGTGAATGTTACTCATGCATGATGTGTGTTGCATTGTCTGATTTTCTTACTGAGCTAAGTTGTGAGCTCACCCTTGTATATATACATGTTTTTAGATGTTGATGCAGGTTACACTATGGAGGACTACGTGGATGCTCCAATATATGGAAGAGCTGCTGCCCTAGAAGTGTAAGTAGGGGTGGACGAGCATGACGCTTCATGCGAGTGCCTTTTCTGCGTGTACCTTTAGGATATTTGATTTGTTTATTCTATTTATTTTCAGTTGGATTTATAATTGGGATGTATGGATAATTATTTATGTTTTGGTATTTTGAATAATTTGATAATTTATTTATCAATAGAAGTACTCAGTTCATTTTATTTAAAACTTTCGCTGTATTTAATTATATTCTGATTATGGTTATATGCAATGATTTGTATGATTGGACACAGTCTTTTTGAGATCCTGGTATGAACCGTTGGTCAGTGATGGTTCACTCACACTTCTGGTTCAACCAGAATTAGGGTGTGACAACTTGGTATCAGAGCCACAAGATTCACTGTGAACCAAGTTGTCACACCCCAATTCTGGCTGAACCAGAAGTGTGAGTGAACAGTCACTGAACCAACGATTCAGACCAGAATCTCAATAAGACCATGTCCACTCATACAAACCATTACATATAACCATAATCAGAATATAATTAAATACAGCGCAAGTCTTAAATTAAATGAACTGAGTACTTCTATTGATAAATAAATTATCCAATTATTCAAAATACCAAAACATAAATAATTATCCATACATCCCAATTATAAATCCAACTAAAAATAAATAAAATAAACAAATCAAATATCCTAAAGGTACACGCAGAAAAGGCACTCGCATGAAGCGTCATGCTCGTCCACCCCTGCTTACACTTCCAGGGCAGCAGCTCTTCCATATATTGGAGCATCCACGTAGTCCTCCATAGTGTAACCTGCATCAACATCTAAAAACTTGTATATATACAAGGGTAAGCTCACAACTTAGCTCAGTAAGAAAATCAGACAATGCAACACACATCATGCATGAGTAACATTCACATTATGGTATAGTTTTAAGTTTGCAATGTGTTATAGAAAGGATTGGCGGCCACTGCACCTCTATACACGAGTGTGTGAAGCTGTCCAATGGATCAAACACCACTATCGTCCCACATGCACCCACCATGGAATAGAGATAGAGCTAAAGCGTCCGGATCAAACACCGCCAATACTTCCCCTGATGCCCTACCCATACCAACACGTAAGCCCCTATTGGCGAGGGCTTACAAACTGGACTCGCAACAAACCAATCCTATATGTCATCACCATAGGCCCTATCCCAGCACAACTCCCTACAGCATAGAGATAGAGCTAGAGTCTAATGGTCAGGCCGGAGACCACAGTGCCACTTCCTCCCCCTGATGCCCTACCCACACCAAGCATGCTAAGATAGAAACGATACGAAGAGGTACTAGTGTGAGGAATGATCCCAGACCCCAGGCCCTTTCCATTCCACACACCAACGAAAACAATCACATGTCTAACAGTCACATCCTAGCATAGCGAGTATGCATGAATAATATAATAACTGAAAGTAAAGATGACATGTGAGTATGCACAAACATCAGTCCATAGAATCATAATTATTAACAACGTTTTACTGTTATTAAATTATTAGGGTTTAGGTCCGATTCCCTTACCTGACACTTGTTTGATAGCTTGCTCCATGTCACAGAATCCAAACTCGCTATCACAAGATCCTACACAATGTTAGGATTGTATTAGAATAGTTTTTCTTAGGGTTTACATTGGTCAGAAAATCAACTAGGTCAAAACACTCCTCACAGTGCAGACCGGTCGCAGGTACCGATCGCGGTACTGTGGGGAAAGGTGTGACTGGTATGGTCGATCGATCCCCACAGACCAGTCCCTGGGAGGTACCTATTGCAGTACCGATCGCATAAGGTGAGACCGGTATGCCTCCGGAAGACCATCAACGAGGTTCTTGCCTTCCGTCAGTCACCCCCTATAGATTATAGGGTTTCTCCTATACATTCTAGGTCTGAGCAACGAGTTAGAGTTGCTTCATACTCCATTCAAGTCCTAGTTCTGATGATCGTCAGCCTAGAACTTGAATCTGGGTTTATCGACTGTATTAGGGTTTGATGGCAAATTCAAAGGTTTAGATCAATACCTCGCCTTGCATGGTATTGATCCATTCATGACTAACCTTCTATAATGCTTAACTTAGAGGAAGGTTCAAGCACTCACTGTTGGTTCGCAGTAGGGTGTTCTTCGTCCAACGGCAACGGCGGCTCATCTCCCTCCTTCCTTAGCTCTATCACCTTCTTCGATCTCTTTCTCCTCTCTAGGGTTTGTGAGGATTAATGAAAGAGATTTTAGGAGGTTTAGGGGTCCTTAAATAGACTAGGATTGAGTTTAGGAAGTCCCCCTTACGTTAGGAAAGTCCTAAGGTTCGATATTTGAAAAATGGGACCCACAGAGATCCGGTTCCGGATCTAAGCAGTCTGCCTGCATAGACATACCGGTCGACTAGTACCATCGACCGATATGAAATAATTATCATACATGGTCCGTTTTCGTACCTGGTTGTCATCCGTTCATCCCGTCTGGCCCAGTAATGATTGGAAGACCTATTAAGACATGAATTAAAGGTTTAGATCGGGTTCATGGAGTACGGGTCTTACACCTAATATGTCTTCTAGGTATACAGATATGACAGTTTGACTAGGGTGTTGCAGAAATTAAGTTATTGCCAACAATAAATATCGTTCAAATATGGCAAGTAACAACATATTTCATCTCATGTATAGGAATAAAATATGGCATCAATATGGCAACAAGCACGTGAGAACATTGATCAAGCATCGATAATCAAGAATGTGACCAAGATCATATTTGATCGACCACTCAGATTTGATGTAATCGATCATCATAAATGTGATCAAGATCATATTTGATCGATGGTTCAGATTCAATTAAGACATATATGAGGTCAATCCAACCGTTCAAATTCAATTAAATCACTCAAAAAGGTAGTCCAATGGTTCAAATCACTCACAATAAAGATTCAACGGTTTGTATTTATTTACATCAATCATCAAGACAATCCGATGGTCCAGATTCATTTATATCACTCATGATCAATCCAATGGTTCAGATTCAAATGAGATGCTCACAATGAAGATCTAATGGTCTCAAATTCTTCTAACGTACAATATGATGGAAATCTAACGGTTTAAATCATGCCTACAAGGTTAGACTATGAAAACTGGTCAGACTGATTTTTAGATTCGAATCAGTCATGGGAAAATAATCATAAGATATTCTTTAATCATGCAAAAAATTATCTGTTAACTAGATTGTCTTACAGACTCATGTGGCTACCTTTTCCTTCAAGGAAGTGATGTCTAAAAAAAGTCTCTACAAGACACTTATGCATGGATTTTCATGATTTTTACTGCAATCAATAGATTCCGTGGACCTTTGCCAAAACATGCATATGGGGTTTCATACATATTTAAATTAAGCTCAAAATACATCATCTAAAAGAGGACTTAGAGACCTAGATTTTGTCTTAAGAAAGGAAATCCTAACAAGGAACCAAAATGGGTCGAAAATGCACAACAAGTGCAGGCAAGTGCACTGGTCAAGTCTGTTCCAGAGTCTGACCAATTGCACCATAAATTCTATATAAAATCAACAACTCATTGAAAATATAATTTAGGCATATGGTCATGTATCTAACTGATAGATCTAACACTTCATTAAAAAATATTGCACAAATAGAAAGATTCTCAAGGCTCAAACATCTCATCTTAGTCATGCAATTCAGTGTGTTCTAACTGACCCTAAAATAAACCATGGTGCACTTCAAAAATCATATGAAATCCATAAAAAATAAAAAAAAAATCTGAATCCATTGTCAAATTTTTCATGGCTTCATATTTATAACTTTCTCTAAAGGAAGGATTATCAAATTATAATTGTAAATTCCATTTTTAGAGCTTTTCCGTTGAGAGTTTACATTGTACCCGAGAAGGATAGTAGCATCATTGGGGCTTTTTTATCTCCACTTTCTCAACTCTAAACCAGTCAAAATTTATAGGGAAATTTTTTAACATATGTATGAGTATCTCATAAAAGTTTAGGCTCTAAATTCATCAAAAATCTATATGAGATGCATGTCCCAAAATCGGATTTCAGATCTGAAATCCACCTTATGAAAAACATTAAAATACTCAAAAATCATCATATGACATTCAATTTTTTCCATTGAGTACTTTAAACATATTCTAATGCATAAAAAATATCAAACATGGACATTACAGCATCAACATGCACCCAATATAACATCTTTGATCATGATTTATCAAAAATAGGCATATTTAAGTCATTTTCGACATGTTAGCATCATGGAATCACATCAAAACCAAAGTTTTGATTACAGCAATGGGTGAGGGGCCATGAATTGCAGGTATGTATTAGAAAATAACAATGGAGAATGGACTTACCTCTTTGCAGAGAGTGCCCTCTCTCTTAGCTTCTCCTTCTTCCTTTTCTTCTTCTCTTTCCCTTCTTCTTCCTCTTCTCTCTAAAATTCGGTCTCTCTCTCTTCAAATTTTTTTTTTTTGCTTTTATTAAATCCTTTTTTCCCTCTTTCAACCGTCCCTCTCTTTATTTTTTTTTTGCTTTTTTTCTTTCCTTTTGTTAATTTCGGCTTTTATTGGATCCTCTCTTTTCTCCCTCTTAGGACCGTCCCTTTTTACCTTTTTTTTCTTTCTTTTTTGCCGGCTCTCTTCCCTTTTTTTTTCTCATTGGCCCACCAATGGACCCCACTTCTTAGAGTCCCATTCCTAAATTTCTCTCCCTCTCTCCTTGTATTCTCTTTTTTTCCTTTTCCTTATTCTTCTCCCTTAGGTCACTTAGAGTTTTTCCTATTTTTTTTCCTTCCTTTTCTCTCTAGGTCCCACGGTTCTCTCTCTCTCATCTTACCTTCTCTAAAATCCCATGGCTCTCTCTCTCATTAGATCCCCCTTTTTTTTTCTTTCTTTTTTTTTCTTTCTTTTTTTCTTTCCTTCCTTTTATCCCACGGTTTTCTCTCTCTCCTCTTTCCTTATTCTTCTCCTCCAACCATGGGCCCCTCTATTCCTCATGGCTCTCTCATTGGATCCCCTTTTTTTTTTTTTTTCTTTCTTTCATTTTCCTTTCTTTTTTTTCTTTCCTTCCTTTTATCCCACGGTTTTCTCTCTTCTCTTTCCTTATTCTTCTCGGATTTTCCGTCAAAGTATATATATAATATATAAAGAATATATATGATAATACATTACTATATAATATATGGTAATATAGTAACACATGTATAAAGTATATGCACATGGGACTGAACCGGTTTGGTCTGGGCTGATTTGTTCAAGGTTGATTGAGCCAGACTGACTTAATTGGGTTGGACCGACATGAGTTGATTGGGTTAAACTGATATGGGTTGAGCCGGGTTAGGCCAAGATTGATTTTTCTCTCTCTATCATTTCATAGGCATTTTTGCTGTCATTCCGCATAGAATCTTTCGACAGTCTCTACCCCAAATTTTCTATGTTCACTTTGTAGAACATTAAAAATGAGAAATACTGGAGTTTGAATCACCTCATCTGGATGTAAAATGGCTAACTTATAAATTTCTGAAGTTTAAATAGGTCAATTCATGATAATTCGATCAGCAACTTTGCATGGGATGCCTCAGACCTCTTTCTAAAATTCTTCACGTTTACTTTATAGAGCATTAAAAATGGAACATATTAAGACTTAATCACATGATTTGGACGTCAAATAATAAAATTATGAGGAATTAAAGTTTACACAAGCATATCGGCCTGTAGCTCTGCATGGGATCCCTCGGAGACATCTGTCCCAAATTCTCCACGTCCACTTTGTAGAACACCAAAAATGAGGAATAATGACACTGGAATCACCTCATTTGGACGTTGGATGAGAAAGATATGAGAAGATGAAGTTTAAATAATTAAACATACGATAATTTGCATGCAAGCCCCTGGATATTATTAATTTTCAAAAAATACCCTTATTCTTATTTCCAGACTAAAATTGTCATATCTTCATTTAATATCAGAATTGAGCAATTCAGGTCTCATTTCGAAGGTATTTGCAAGACCTTCGCATTCATGTAGGTTGCAGCTCATGTCCTTATTGTGGGGACCATCGAAAACCTCCTCATAGTCGTAGTCAAAATCCAAACCTCGCATTGGGATTCACCAACTTACCATATGGTTTTACTTAAGCTCCTGGATACTAGGGACCATTTTACTCTTCTCAAAACACTATAAAGAGCATGCCGGGACTGATCGACCATCATTTTTGAGAGAGTTTCACTCGCCTCCCCTGTACTTTTCTAAACTTTCTCTTACTTCTCCCACTTTGATGTCTACTCTCCAATAAGATTTTGTTTAACTAGGGATGGAAAAAATGGGGTGCTTACAAATTTCTGAATCAGGAGTTCTTGGAGCTAAATTGATACACCAATGGATCCACATTAAAAGCTTGAACTTGTGACAGTCCTGACTATTCTAAAATTCATCAATACCGACATTTAGTTGGGAAGCTGATTTATCTAACTGTAACTCGGCCTGAAATTTCTTTTGTTGTTGGTGTTGTTAGTTAGTTTATGTGTGCTCCTAAAGTTTCCCATTGGGAAGCAGCTTATCGCATATTGCGGTACCTCAAGAAGTCACCTGGAACTGGTCTTATTTATAATCGGCATCGATATCTTGATATTGTTGGTTATTCTGATTCTGATTGGGCAGGGGTTGAGGGTGATAGACGTTCCACCATTGGAAACTGTACCTTTGTTGGAGGTAATCTGGTTACTTGACGAAGTAAAAAACAAACTATTATATCCAAGTCTAGTGCTGAAGCTGAACATTGTGCTATGGCACATACTACTGTTGAGCTGTTATGGTTGAAAAATCTTCTACAAGAACTTGGGTTTTCAATCTCTCGACCCATGTCTTTGATGTGTGATAATCAATCGGCTATCTATATTGCTAGTAATCTAGTCTTCCATGAACGTACCAAGCACATTGAAGTTGATTGTCATTTTGTTCGAGATGCTGTCATGAAGAAGATCGTTGTTACTCCGTTTGTTTCTTCTACAAATCACTTGCTGATATTCTTACGAAGCCTCTGTTTGGACCAACATATCGATTAAACAGTTACAATCTTGGATTGGGCGAGTTGTATACTCTAAGCTTGAGGAAGGGTGTTGCAAATATAGAGTAAGGACCAAACATGTCCTTACCGAAATCTGCTGGCGCTAGGATTAGCGCCAACTGATGGCGGTAAGGCTTGTATGGCCTTATTTAGCTTTATTTTCTTTCTAAAATTATGTTTATTTATTTCCTTCTATTGTCTAATCTCTATGAGAACCTTTCTCTTGTAATAGGTAGTAATTTTCCTATTTAAATACAATTATAAAGGAGGAGAGCTATCGGTTTTCTATTGCAGCTTATTGCTTCTACCGAAATCTCTCTCACTCTTTTCTTCTTTTTTTCTTCTTCTTCTCAATTCTTTTGTTCTCTAGTTGTTGGTTTGTGAAGCTTTTATTATCTTGGTGTGATTTTGTTACAGAAGGAATAAGAGACACAACAGTAGTATTTCTTCCATCCAAGAACATGGGAAACTTTCGGGAAGGGAACTTTGGCTCATCTTTGCCTATAAATTCTCCCATACAAATAATCGAGTAACGAGACCTTCTCTCTCTCTCTCTCTCTCTCTCTTGGAGTTCAGCCCCTTGATATGTCTATTCTTTCTCTCCCTGCTACTTTCCTGCCCTTGTTGCTCGTCCTCTTCTTATGTTAGTCTTTGTTGGGCGAGATGGGAAACAACTTGCAATGCGGGAAAGGTGAGATGAACCAGAAGAAAATCAAAGAATATGTTGTGTTGATGAAGAAGAATGTCTTGGACTTTAACAATTTACAAGCTTCGGTACTCGACTAGGTTCATGAGTTTCTGGCAAAACGAATTTCATTGCAGCTCGTTAGTGCTGTTGATGGTGACCCAGGTTAATTCTTCTTTCTTATTCTTTTCCCCATCCCCCAATAGAAAGGATTCTTCCTTTTTTTAGATCGATTCATTTTAATTTTTGTTTTCACAACGAACTTCTTAATTGATATATGTTTTCAAAGTAAAAAATCAGGGTAGATTAGTCGATAGAAAAATTCACTTTAACACCACTAGAAAAAGGTGACGTTTGTCTTGGGGCATTTGTCTTTTAGGCATAGTACAGGGGATGCAACTGTATTTTTTCCAAAATATGAAAAAGAAGGATGAAAGTTGTTTGTACCATTGTGCCCAGAGCCTTTTCACATAAATGGAGAAATTACCATTCTGTCTCTGATTATATCACCCTTCTTATGAGACGATATAAGGGGCATAGTAAGAAAATTTGGCATAGGCTATGCTAGTGCTCTCTGTCTCTATCTGATTCTCCCTCTCTTTGTGACGCTCTTTCTTCTCAGCCCCTTATATGAGCCACAATACTCTTCTCCAACTCCAAGATTATAAATCTAGGTATTCGATACAACATCGATCGATTGGAAAACTAATATGATCCGATCCAATCCATTCGGTCAGGATCGAGCAGAAACGGACCCATCTGACCTGAATCAATCATTTTTGATATTAGTTTATGGATCGATTTATTTTAATATTAAAATTTTGAAAATTTTGAAAACAAATATAAAAATATAAAAACAAGGGTAAATTACACTAAAAATTTTACCATAAAATCTTACGCGTAATATTTAGATGTAAAAAAAAAATTTTAAATTTGTTTTCCAGTAGGTAAAAGAAAGATGAAGTTCCTATTCTATTCTCCGTAGAGATCACTATATTTTATCTCTTGGAAATAAACAATGATTTTTTTTTTACATATAAAATGTTTCACGTAAAATTTTATGGTAAACTTTACGTTGAAACAAATGGAGCATAAAGGTACCTAATGCTTCACCAACTAAAAAAAAAAAAAAAAAAAAAAGGAACCCCAAGGTACCCAAGTTTTCATATATTGTATTTGGGATAGTTAAATAGAATAATGTTAACCAATAAGGGACAAAATTCAAATTTTACCTAACCCTTTTCCTCTCCTCCCCTTCCCTACCACTCCCTTCCCTGCCCTATCCTCCCTCCCATACCCGTCCCCTTGCCACCGACGCCCTCTTTCTGTCCCTTCCCTGCCCCTGTCCTCCCTCCCATACCCGTCCCCTTGCTACCAACCCCCTCTTTCCGCCCCACCTCCCTCAGCCCCCTCTCCTGGTCACTCTCTCTACCTCTTCATTGAAATGGCAGAGGAAGCCAAGTCAGAAACCAATAGTCTACTCCCTCCCCCCAACCTTTGTACATACATCTCCCTCCACCCTTGATCTCTTCTCCCCCTCCCTCTCTCTTCCCCTCCTCTGCGACTCCCTCTACTCCCCTATTATGCCATCCTCTTCTCTCATCCCCCCCCCACTAAAACTTGCAACACCCTTCCCTCCATTGGGCCACCAATCCTTGTAAATCCCCCTTGTCTTCATGGCACATGTATGGATCGGATGATAACAACAAACATTTTATGATGGAAGAAAGAGAGTAGAAGTGGCTACTTTTATTTCTCTTTTTATTCTATCCTTTTCATATCTAGAGTTTTCACTTGCTCATTGTTTTGGAATTAAGGATTCCTTTTCTACATAATGATCATAGTGGCGGTTATCTTGTGTCTCATGTGAGGAAGAGCGATAAATGGATCAAAAGAGAAACTGTGATATTATCTATTCAGATCGACCAGATTCGGACTGTGGGTTATTCTATAGAGCCATGTCTTGATGAAATTGAACCAATACCCCTTCCCGGAGGAAAGGAAAAAAGAATTAAATAAATGAGGATGATAGAAAGATGAGGAAAAGAAGAATTTATTAACACACAAAGTTTTTATCTGTATTTATTTCAATGTTCTTTCATCATGCTTGACAACTGTTAATAATCCCCAGACTCCCATTGGGAGCCCTTAATCCCCGTTTGATATCATTCCGGATTCTAGATTCCATAGATTCTAAATCTTAGGGCCCGTTTGATAAAACTTCTGTTTTTGGATTCTGGATTCAAGTTCAAATTTGGATTCTACTCCAGGCTACTCCAAGTTTATTTTGAAGTAGAAATTTGTTAGATAACGCAATTCTGAAATAGATTCCAGAGCATCTTTGAATTAGAAACATGTTTGATAACACACTTATCCCTCTAATCAAAATCTAGAAAAACAGTTGTGGTAGTAGTGGGTGGTGGTGGTAGGTGGTGGCGGTGGTGGGTGGTGGTGGCGGTGGTTGTGGTGGTGGTGGGTAATGGCCATGGTGGGTGGTGGGTGGTGGTGGTGGTTGTGGTGGTGGCGGTGTTGGTGGTGGTGGTTGAGGTGGTGGTGGCGGCGGCGGTGGTGGTGGGTGGTGGCGGCGGTGGTGGTGGTGGCAGTAGTGGTGTTGGTGGCGGTGGTGGTGGTGATGGTGGAAGTGGGTGGTGGGTGGTGGTGGCGGAAGTGGTGGTGGCAGGTGGTGGTGGCTGTGGTGGGTGGTGGCGACGGTGGTGGTGGTGGTGGTGGTCAAGTGAGAGTCATGTGAGAATCAACTCTTTTTTTTTCCAAAAAGTTGATCAAACAGCTTGGAGCAAGTAGCAATTTAGGGTGTCAATTTCTAGCCCGCATCGTGTCTTTGAATTAGATCGATGGATTAAAATCCGCATTAGCACACTATTTACTAAGACCCCGTTTAATATCATTCCGGATTCTAGATTCCATGGATTCTAACTCTTAGGGAACCATTTGGGAGTAGAATCGCCTTTGATAAACCAGGTTGGATTCCAGGAATTCCTAGGTAGTGAATCGGTTGATAAAATGACTTTAAAATCCAAAATTTTTTTTAGTACAAAAAACTTGCTTTCATGTTTTGGAACAACTTTTTGGGAGAACAAAAAAGTTAAAAAAAAAAAGAAAAAAGAAAAAGAAAGTCACTGCTCTCATATGACTCCTCTCTTATTTACAAAACGAAGGTTTGGCTCGATTGATAATTATGAAATTTGTTCAAGTTGATGTCCTACTCCTGCGTAAGGAATATAATTGAATATTAACAATTTAGTTGTTGATGATGTAAGGCAATTAAGAGGATGTTCTCACAAACCCTTAATGAGAAATAATTATTCATACAAAATAAAAAATGGAACGATTAGCATAAGATCGAATAACATAATTGATTATGTCACACCCCAATTCCGCACTGTTCAGAATGGTGTGATGAACCGCTAACAAACCAACGGTTCAACCAGGATCTCGAGTAGGCTATATCCGTGTTATCTAAACTCCCATACATCCATAATCATAATCAGAGTAAATACACAATAGCGGAAGTCTAATAATAAAATGAACTGAGAATCTACTGTGATATTAATATTTAAATAGAAAATTATTCTGTATTAACTGAGACATAAATAATTATCAAGTACATGTCTTTATTAAATCCAAATAAAGAAATCTAGAAAATATCTAATCGAATACACAAGAGTTGCACTCGCAAGAGGAGTCATGTGTATCTACTTCAGCTTCAGCTTCCATCGCCGCTACGTTCCCTTATGCTGGAGCATTCATATAATCTTCAACGGTATAACCTGCATCATCAACTAAAAATATTCGACGTCGAGGGGGTGAGCACACATCACGGCTCAGTGAGTAGACAAAACAATGCAACATTACATATGCATGCAATCAATTCATATTCTTGGTCTGGTTTAAAGTTTGCAATATGCAATAGAAAGGTTTAGGTAGTCAAAGGTCGCGTTTATTGACCCCGCCTCTATACACAAGTGTGTGACGCCGCCCGAAGGTAACGTTTATCGTCGACTCACAAGCACCCAATCATTAACATTATATAACAAAGGTTAACGTTTATTGCTATATAGTGCCATACCAACACGTAAGCCCCTGTTGGTGATGGTTACAAACTGGGCTCGCAACTAACCAATCCTAATGCCAAAAGTGTATCCAAGGCCTCACCCCAAGATCCCCTCGGAATGTCCATAGAGATAGAGCTAAGGCCCTCCGGTAGAGTCGAGAGACTACAAGGACCGAGACCACCTCCCCGATACTCTACGACATAATAGTTCTCGCTAAAGTAATGGCGATACGACGATGCTAATGCACAAGACTTGAGTTAGAGATAGAGCTAATGTGCTGAGACCCGCCAAAGGTTAACGTTTATTGACGTTCTCATCACACCTCCCCTGATACTCGCTCGCATCAAGTACACTAACCACACACATACAATCACATACCTATTCCTATCATCATCATCATCATCATCATGTTATAAACAATAAAATAAATATGCATGAACAAATAATAGAAATATTGGATGACATGTTGTATGCACATTACAAACATCTTCGCATAGAATCAAGCATGGCATTGGACTCAAGAAAATAGAAAACAGTTTGTTATTAACCAATTAGTTTAGAGTTCTGTTTCCTCACCTTAGCTTGCTAATAGATACTTTTTCAAGCTTTAGAATCACCTTTATATCGGTATTATATTGCTAGAAGACCTAACAAAGTCGATAGAATTTAATTAAAATTTATTCGGAATTTAAAAACCATTCTGTTAACTGAGGGTCGGAGGTAGGGTCGGAGTCCTGATCGACCCTGGGTGCGACCCTCCCCAAACTTTGAACTCTGAGGGTCGATAGTTAGGATCACCTAGGGTCGGATGGTCATCGACCCTCGGTGCGACCCTTGGTGTACTTTGGTCAATTTTCCTCTTTTAGTCCATTCTTCATGCTTGGGATCCTATGGCTTGCTCCTACATTCCATTCTACATTCATTCCATGGTCTGAAACCATGAATCATCCACCTAAATAGCTTTCATGCATTCTCCTATGGTTTTCCATGAAAACCTAACCATGGGCTGATGGTTTGGGTTTCTCCGAGATCACACTCTCATCAATATCTATCCTAAGGTCTGTAGAAACTCATGGAATTAATATCCATACCTGAGAAGAATACTCCTTCTCTGCAACTCTTCTCTTTTGACTAAATTCTCTTCCTTGCTTCTCTTCTCTTTCTCTCAATTCAATTAGGGTTGTGAAAGGAGTGAAAGAGGATTAGGGATATCCTTTAAATAGAGTAGGAACATCCTAAAATAAGTCCCTTTGAGATTAGGAAAGAATCCCACTCGAAAATTAGGAAATTTTCTAATTTCAGTTTCGGAGGCAACTGAGGGTCGATGGGAGGGTCAATGATCCCGTCGACCTTAGGTTTCTAATGAGTCCGACCCTCCCTTCAAAACTGAGGGTCTGACTTTCTGTTTTGGGGGGATCCGACCCTACTTAGCTGGGTGTGCGACCCTCCCTTTAAATTAAGTGTTTTTGGGTCGATTTGATACCTGGGATCTCGATCTCCTTCACGCCCTTGGTCCATTTGACTCGACCATGATAGGTAAACCTAGTTCAAGGTGATAAGACCGAATTAGATTGACACGGGTCTTACAGATTATGGACGGATTGATTTGGATCATTGGAACTCATTAATAGGCTAATTAGACCAATTAGCATAAGACCAATTATGAACCGAGATCGATCGAACTAAATATAAATGTGTCTATGTCTCGCAAATGAGGACTGATTAATTAAACATACTAGTCATGGTACATAATGTCAACCACTTCCCCTCCTTTTGAAAATAACCCTGTCAACCCATTAGGTGATGAATTGGCATCACACATGACAATATTAACCCTCAATGCACAAGGCTTTTACCATTGCAAGAATTAGGGAGGGGGCTTATGTACGTACGTAGGCTTATCCTTGTTATTCGAATCCATGATAACGGGGCAAAGATATGCCCTCTTGCTCAAATTTCCACATACTTATATTGTCTCCTATTGTTGGACAACATCCAATCATGATCCAACGATTCTAAATTCCACTAGACAATACAAATAAGTTGATCTAGTACTAGTTTTTATTTATTAGCCACAATAATGTATTTTTATAATATCTACGTGTTCTTGGTCATGTTGAGTGAAATGTAATGGATCGATCTATACTTCATTCTAGGAGACTGGTGATCTTTTCTTTTCTTTTTTTTTTAGTGGGGGAGGGGGGAAGGGGTAAGGAAAGTTCCTTTGGTGCATGTGTCATTGTCAATTTGAAAAAAATATTTTGTTTGACACCTACCAGAATTAGCCTTATGAATGCTGATGCATCTTCGTTCTTCCTTCTTTGTTCATGTTGTTCATAATCATTGAATAAGACATAACATCATTCGGGGAAACCCTCATTGAGGTGGAACATCATCTTTAGAAAAAAGCTTCAATGACTATTTAAATATCATTTTATGTCCACCCCATACTAATCTGTTGACATTTTTCTGTCAGTTTTTTGTTCATCTTATTTTAGGTTAAAGCAAATAAGTTAATGGTAAGTTGTGAGAAAGTGAAATTTCTTTTATATTATTATGAATGGATATTGTTATTAATAAATATGCAGTTGATTGTTACATTGAACAGACATACATATTTGATTCTTAATAACACCAGAACGTTTTATCAATGTAGAAAATCAATTTTCCACATTGGAGGCACACACACACACACACACACACACACACACATATATATATATATATATATATATATTCTCTGTTGTATAAATTAATCAAATTCAAGTTTTCTCATTTTTCACCTTGTTGTTTATCCAAATAAAAAACAGATGGAGACATAATGAGATTCAGGAGCAATTCTACCTTCTTAACAATAAAAAAATGGATATAGATTTACATTGTATTATATGTATATATCAATGACTTAACAATAAAATTCCTGAAAAAAATTTGGACATGTTTAAAAGGTATGAGACATTAGGTTCTGATCTGCCACTAGAATTTTGAGCCACCAGGTGGGGGGAAATCTTGTTCTTCGAGGTAGTAAGGACTGCTAGCTCTCCTCAGAAGAACCTCAGAATCAGTGTGAAACTCTCTTATTTTGCTGAATAAGGTTTGGACGTTGAACCTGCTGCGCATGAGGCCTCGTCGAAGGGGAACAAACAAGAGGCTGAAGACCCTGCAACTCTGGATCATGCCTGAAATTGAATGGCATCTTGCTAACATCCATCTTTCTGAATGTGATAGAGATCCTGCAGTGGAAGAACTAATTAGTAAATAACACAACATTTCTGCTAATAAGGAGACATGAGGATTGAATTTTGATGAAATCATAACACTACCTTTTGCCATGCACAGCCGGAACACAATGTTGAGCTATGTTAGCACCATTCCCATTCAAAACTAGTACTGATCTGCAAGAGAAATATTAGAGAATATCATAAATAAACAATATCACTCTTTTGGCTAGTACATACCCCCCTACCCACCCCTATTCACTATTCCCACAGTATTTACTACTAAATGTTGAACCAAATAAGAGTTAAAGACATAAATCCTACTACAAAAACTGTGTATTAACCAGTTGGTGACAAAAAAAAAATTCAGAAAAGTCGCAGTCACGGGGTTTTATTTTTCTTTAAAAAACTGAAAGGAGAAGCAAAAAAAAATGGCAATTGGTAGTTGCGAGAGTTATGTCTTCTATCCAGTTCATTTAAATGTATAGGCCCAATCCGATGAACACAGAAATTGAGAACAACTGAGATATTTCACATACCCAACAGGCAAAGGTATGGCAATTTGACCAGAGAATTCTCCAGGCCCTATAATCTCCAGCCTTGAACCAAACAAAATGTTGCATTCAGTCAAGAATGAAACAGTACAGAAAGGCCTGAGAAAATCATGGTGGTCGATGTGAGGAGGGATGCAGTCGTCTTTGTCATAAATGTTCACAATGCAACTGTTCGGAACACATGTCGGTGGCAGGACATGCCACTTGACCAATCTCTTGATCATGTTCTTGAACATGGGGGGTAAGGGATCAACTTCCTTATCTCGCATTATACCAGGACGGCTCCCTTTTTTGTCCTGTCAAATAAACTCTATGAGGAAGAAGTGAAAGTACAACAACTATAGAGGAAAAAAAACAAGCAAGACTTGCAGACAACAGCTGCTGAAATAAAAGGTTACCTTTCCATAATTGTAGCAACAACCAAATTGAATTGTAACACGCCCTTTACCACGCATCCACTTCTTTGGCTGTGAGTATGTACGTGCTGTAAATTTTTTGACAAAAGGTCAGATGAATATGTTTTATATGCTTGTAACAATATAACTTGAACCAGCACATGAATGTAATAAAAAAGAGATACATTTGAAGAAAAGGTCAAAGATGATCACTTTTTATATGGGTTAAGGTTTCCTACATGGTCCACTTAGGAAGCTTTACATAACAGCCCTAAAAACCTGTCACCTAGGGGACAATTTTGTGTACAAGTATATTTAGAGTTCATACACAGTTGACTTGGCAATTACAGTTTTGAATTATTGATGGTCAAGTTAATCGACAGGATTTGAGAACTGATGCACCATTCAAGGTCAAGAAATCTCTCAGTGGATGAAAAACAGAGATTGTGGAGAAGGTGACATGGTATAATCTACAGCTAGCATACAAGCAGAACCATCCATGTGATAGGTGCCCTTTAAATGTTCCTATCATATGTTAGACCACAATAACCAAAGATGTTCCTGATAGAAGTATAAATATCAACAATAAGGACTCATTTGATTGCCTTACAAAAGGGCAGAAAAGAAGGCTTCCACACCTCCTGTTCCCTCCAGTTTATATCAAGCTTAGATCAAGAGAACTGGTTAGGCAGATCACTGCACACCAAATTGTGGACATACATTAAAAAAAATCTTGGTAACCGAATCATCTCGAACATCCATCTTAATTCTTGAGTCTGAGAGAGATTATTTATTTATCTTTATTTTTTAATTTTCTTTTGCATTAAGAAAACTAACAATCTCAAACTATATTAATATGCATGCCACAAAATATAAATTCAGGAACAATAGGGAAACCAAGATAGTGGATATATATACCTCTAAGATACCCGTTCTGTCCTAGACGTTGTAGTTTATAAACATACTCAACAATTTCCTTCTGTTCCAGCTCATTGAAAACCCTGGTATGAAGCTCAAGCCCCTTTACTATATTTATGAGACTCCCATCAATCATCTTCAAATGTTTAAAATCTTTCCTCCTAACTCGTGACATGTCATTGAATTCATCACTAAGTGATGCTTCAGATTCATCCCATGAATGCTGGCGACAATTTACCAATGCCGGCAAGTTATCTGAATAATTCATCTGGTGCCTTGCAGAAGAGAGGGGCTCCAAAGCTTGTGCTGAGCTCTCGGCAGTGTGCTCATGCAAGCGACGTTTCTTCAATGCCGACAAGTTATCAGAATAATTCATCTGGTGCCTTGCAGAAGAGAGGGGCTCCAGAGCATGTGCTGAGCTCTCGGCAGTGTGCTCACGCAGGCAACGTTTCTTCAATGCCGGCAAGTTATCAGAATAATTTATCTGGTGCCTCGCAGAAGAGAGGGGCTCCAGAGCTTGTGCTGAGCTCTCTGTAGTGTGCTCATGCAAGTGACGTTTCTTTCTGGAAGATGTGGAGCTCTTATCTGGTGAACACAAGTTCAACGAATCCACAGAACAAAATTTACCATTTGAAGATGATAGTTTATAAAATTTTCCTGCAAGTGAACCATTAATTTCTAAATTTATTCTCAAAATTAGACGATTTCAAAAAAAAATAAATTAATAATAATGAAAACTCCAAGAATCAACTCATATAAACAATCTAAATATCACATGAAATTTTCCTGCAAATAAGTAATTAGAGACTTATCAAACCATTAAACAAATTCAAAGAAATATTGAAATACCCAAGAGTCCAACAAGATGAACAATCCAAACACCACATGAACCATTAATTTCTAAATCTAATCTCAAAATTAAACGAATTCCATAAAATAATAATAATAATAATAATAATAATAATAATAAAAAAAAAATAAAAAATAAAAAAAGCTAATAATGAAAACTCCAAATCAACTCATATAAACAATACAAAAATCACATGAAATTTTCCTGCAAGTGGGTAATTAAAGATTTTCAAACCTATTAAACAAATTCAAAGAAATACTGAAGAACCCAAGAGTCCAATCAGATAAACAATCCAAACACCACATCAAAATTTGCCGCTCCCTTGTGTTTGAGGGAGTTGGTGCGGGTGAGGCATTTGAGTTCGAGTGGCTTAATTTGCTACCAGACAGAGGAAAGAGACAGAACAATAAAATTGAAATAGCTTACATTAACTCACATGAACAGTCCAAAAATCCAAATACCAATTCTTCCCAAAGCCTATTATCAGACATGATTAAGGGAAGCATGAGTTAAATCCAATCAAAGACAATCAAACAGAAGGGATCCCTGTTTTTTTTTTTCTTTTTTTCACTCTTCCATCACAAAAACACCTAAAGGAAAACAAAGAAGAACAATAATTAATTACCATTAGAGAGATTCTCGAAGCGACTCTCCAACAAACCCTTGCACCGTGCACAGAACCCTTCAGATAACAGCTCCAGGATCTCCTCCCGCCGACCAAGTCGCAGAAGAGATTTCAAAAGACTAATAGACTCCACTTTCTCGCGAAAAACACCTTCTTTCATCATATTTTTGTAGCTGCTGTTGCTGCTGTTGCGGATGTGGACGATGATAATAATCTTTCTTCCAATAGCTCTCACTTTCTGATTTTCAGACTTTCAGTTTAGTAGTCAAGAGCCAAGTCAAGAGTAAACTACCCCACATGAAACTAAATTTATAGACGTTGGCCGGTCTAAACTTCCTTAACTTGTTTGTCAAGTTTTTTAGAATCCTAAACTGTCTATATAAACTCTTTCTATTTCTATTTCTACGAGCGGGATAATTTAAGCTCCCTTCCAAATTCGGAGTAGCAATTAGATACTGTAGATCTGACACGTGTTAGTCGACACTAGACGGTTAGCTCCCTTGTTTTAATTACTATTTGAGAAAACATGTCTTTCCTATTTCTTCTCGATGCTAACGTGGCAGATTTGAAAAAAAAAAAAATTTAATTAAGAAAAAGCTAGTTGTCACCTATACTAATTATCACCCAGGTAAGTGACAGCTAACCATAATTTTCTTTTTTTTTGGTACACAGTTAATATTAGTCCGATTTCTATGTGAAATACCAAAATTACTTCTTTGTATATTGTAATTTATGTCATTAATAATTCAGGCTAACTGACAATACTATCAAAGATTTAAATACAATGTGGATCAAAAAAATATCTTCTGCCTTATGCATGTTCTCTCTTCCTTCATCTCTCCTTATCCCTCTTCTTATTAGTGTTCTTCTATTGAAATTTTAATATTATCTTCAGGCATTACTTGCTAAGAGATGCCTATGATGATATGAGCTCGATGGAGTACAGCCAATCAAAGATTCCTTTCACTCGCTGATCATTGGCACTATGAAGGGAGCTCGCTTGCAGGATGCTTTCTTCTTCAGAGATGAAAAATCTGTTCACAAGTGAATTCCCTTGATATGAGAAAGGGAGGAGATGTGAAGAAAAATATGATTATATAAAAATTATTCTGTTTATCTAATATCAAATTTATTTTTTATTTTAGAATCTATTATGCTAAAAAAATTTCAAATAATATTTCATTTTTTATCAAAAATATTTGTGATAAATAAACAAAAATCAAAAACAAAAATGATAGCAAAAAGAGCCTTAACCCAAACTCTTTCTAGTTTCTTATTCTACTTTCGGTATATTACTATATTAGACTCCCTTTCAAATTCAGAGGAGCAATTAGATACTGTGGATCTAACACATGTTAATCGACACTAGACAATTACTTGTTTATATTTGAGATAACATGTCTTTCCTATTTCTTTTGCATGCTAACGTGGTAGATTGGGATAAAAAAATATTTGAAAAAATTTCATCTAACCCCCAAAAATTATGTCAAATTCAATTTGACTAACCAATGGTTTCCAGAAACTCTAACCGGCCCCATTTAACTGACAGACTTGACTGAGCATATAAGTAGTCATTCCTACCCTTTCTATTTGAAACTTTAGAACATTAAAATGAGAAAAAATTACTAATTTGCCCCTTTCTTTAAAACATTAAAATAAAACTTTAAAACATTAATACATCGACGGCAACTGGCGAGTAGGAAATTCTCTATTCACGATAGAAATTCATGACTCCAAATCCGGTGATAATTTCTTCATTGGCGAGCAGGAAATTCTTGTTCTTTATTCTTTTTCTTTTCGCAATAAATAATTAAAAAAAAATGTAAAGTAGTAACTCTTAAGACTTTACACGATTGGAAGGTTTTCCGACTCTCTCAAAAGATATGGGGCGACGATTTTGTGCAGCCAAACAATTTAGGCGATTCTCCTGCTGAAGATCTCCAGAATGAGAAGAAGACTGAAACTTAAATTTGTCAAAATTGAAACTTAGATTTGAGTTTTAAATTTGTTTTTTCCTCTATTCCACGTTGTGGGTACTTTGTTTTTCTGGGTTGTTAGACGTGCTTTTTGAATTGGGGCTTCTGTCACTTTCCTCGTGAATTGCGTGATTTTGCTTTGTCATTTTTGATTGTTGGGTGTTGCATTCAGAAGCCTTCTTTCTTTAAAGATCTTCTGTTGTTCATAGTTGATTCTTGATAGAGTTGTTTCCTTTCTTTCTTTTTCTTTCCTTGTATTTCCTTACATTTCCTTAAATTTCCTTTCCCCTCATTTTATTGTTCTTGTTTTGCTCTGTTTTGATGGTTTGATTTTGGTTCTAAATGTAGCTTTAGCTGTGGTTTTGACTAGTAACTACTTCAACTTCCTTTTTCTTTGTCGAAACTGTCTTAAATTTGTCGAAACTGAAACTTAGATTTTAATTTTGAAACTGAAACAGAAGAATAAAATTGGGATTTCAGACAAACATCTCGATGAAAAATGGAAGAAAAAATCAAGATCTGATGAAAACAGAGATGGAAACAAGAATAAAACTGAAACTGAGATCTGTATAAAATGAACTGAAATGGCGGCTATTCAGCAGGAAAAGAAATGTCTAAAACTAAAAATTGAAGAAAGGTTGCAGAAGAAAGAAACTTGTAGGAAAAAAAATTATGTACCGACAGAGTTTTCTTGAATCCACAAAAAGAAGGTTCTTCAATGGATATTCTACAAAATCAATGGAACGCATTGGGAGAGAAAAAGGTGGAGATTTTGCATCCGTCATTTTGTTGAATAAAGGTGGACTCTCTCTCTCACTCTGGCCATCGACGGCCCCACTCCCTATCTTCTCTCCTTCCTAATTCTTCTCCTTCATTGTTCTCCCACAATCCCTGGTCAACCAACAAGGGTTTCACCGTTGCAACTCATCGGGGAAGAAAGGTATCGAAAGGGGGAATTTCTTTTTTACTTTGGGGGGCATTATGGTCTTTTACTTTTGAAATAAGGGAATTATTGTCCTAATATTTGCAACTAACGGGACTCTACTAATGGGTGGGGTCTCTTTGATTAACGGTGAAATAATTTTGGGTGGTAGATGAGACATTTGAAAAACGTTTGAGTGGTAGATGAAACTTTTGAAATTTTTGAGGGTTAAATCTAATTTTACATAGTTTTTGGGGGTTGGATGAAATTTTTTCAAAATATTTTAATTAAGGAAAAACTATCTGTCACCTTTACTAGTTATCAACCAGGTAGGTGACAGCTAACCATAAATTATTATTTTTTTGTTAATATTAATCAGAATTCTATGTGAAATACCAAATTTTTTTTTTTGGGTAGAAGAGAATTATATTTGTTAGAAGGGGTAACCGCAATATCTACATGGAGCAAGTCCGATAACCACGGAATGGAATCTGGCCAGGTAACCTCCCCTTTACAAGTTATGGCCTTCCTAGCAAGGGTATGAGCGACTACATTCAGTCCCCTTGGAATATACTTAAACATAACATTAGGATCTGATATATTAGGTCTAGAATTAAGCAAACATTGAATATCAGACACCCCCAAAGAAACAAAATGCTCCATAACAGATCCACATTCCAGCAGAGAGTTAATAATTTGTAAGCTGTCCGATTCCACCTCAATATGGGTATAACCTGAGTTCAAAATCCAAGCAAGACCATCTCGAATTGCAATGGCCTCTCCTGTTGCAATGGAGAAGAATGAGCATGGCTTTGATATTGCTAAAAGAGTCTTACCATTTAAATCTCTCACAATGTAACCAGTACCTCCATTGCCTTTTTCTCCAACCGCCACATCTGTGTTTAGTTTAACCACACCGTTTAGAGGAGAAAGCCATCTTACTACTGATTCAGAAATATCGCCACCACCTACAATCATTCCATTGGAACTAGAAGAATTGGCAAGATAAGGAAAGACAATTTCACTAAAATCCTGCCAAGCTTTTTCAACCCTTTTAACAGCACAAATAGGAGAAGAAACTCTGTTTTCAAAATACAAATTATTCCTGTCCTTCCATAAATACCAGCACATGAATGAAATGAAGAACAAAGTCTGTAGTCGTTGATTTTTATCCAAGCTTCCACAAGTAGAAATCTGTAATAACCATTCATAGAATTCAACTTCTGTAGATTGAGGTGCATGAAAAGCCAAAGAGGATGCTAACCAACAAGCTTGTGCAAAAGGACAATGTAATAAAACATGAGCTACAAATTCACTAAATGCACCACAACGACGATAACTCCTATCCCCCCAAATATTCTGGCGGAACAGAGCATCAGAAACACCCACCCCACCATCACAACACCTCCATAAGAACTCCTTAATACGTGACAAAGTTTTACAAGTCCAAACAAGTTTCCAAACTGATTTTGGAACCCTCTGTCATTCATGTATATGAGAAGATGAAGGCTGAGCAGCTATAAGTTCTTGTTTGAGATTTGATAAGAAATGATATGCAAATTTGACAGAGACCTTACCATCCTTAGCTTCTTTCCATATAAGCTGATCTACTCTCTGAAACCAAGCAATGGGGATTTGCAGAATAGCATCCACTTCAAACTGCTAAAACAAATGACGAAGAACATTAACTTTCCAAGAATGGTTCTGTGAATCAATTAAGTCCGAAACCATCCTATAAGCAGAATCAAGTGGTTTATCAGAAAGTATTTTATGTCCTTTAATATTAGGTATCCAAGGATCATCCCAAATATTAATTTGAGTACCATCTCCTACTTTCCAAATCAGACATTGACATAAGATCTCTTTACTAGCAATGATACTCTGCTAGGCCCAAGAGGGACTTGAACCAAGCTTAATATGTAAGAAATCGTAATTGGGAAAATAAATAGCTTTTAGAAACCTAACCCCAAATGCCTCTGGGTTAGAGTAAATCCTCCATGCCAATTTTGCCATCAAAACCTAGTTTTGTAAGAGGGGGTCCCTAAGACCAAGTCCTCTATCTCTCTTGGATAGACATAATCTATCCCAAGAAACCCAATGCATGGCCTTTCGTGAATCAACCTTGGACCAATAAAAAGACGATGTTGCTCTCATAATCACATCTAGCTGAGATTTAGGTATCTGAAAATGTAAACCCACATAGCTAGAGCTAGTCAAAGCCACAAACTTTAACAAAACCTCCTTGCCCGCATTTGACAAAAGGTTAGCTTTCCATTTCTGTAGCTTAGATACAATTTTCTCCACATGATCATTAAAAATAGATACTTTTAAAACCCCAAAATCAATAGGAAGACCAAGATACTTAGGAGGACCAGAACCATGAGGAATTTTAAGAACCCGAGAAAACCATTGTCTAAACCTCATCGGTGTGTTTGGACTAAATGTAAGAAAAGACTTTTTCAAGTTAACCCATTGCCCAGAAGCATTACAATACAAATTTAAACATTCCTGCTATGAGAATCAGAGAAATTTGATTGAAAATTATCCTCGAGTTTTATATTTAATTAAGATGTTCAAATTTTCTACATTCAATCACACAAAAAGAGATCGAAAAGCAAGCTTTCACTTTAAGATCTTAGCCACTCACACCAGTAGAGGATAAGAAACTGGAGTCGCCACCTAGATAAGGTCTAGGACCTATAAATGTTGTCCCTCTTTGGAGGGACTCTAATGATTCATGCAATGGAATGGCTATTTCGTCTCACCAAAGGCGGATAAGCGCCAAATTACGAGTTGGGAAGGTGTTAGGCACCCAACTCGCCCGGTCATTGACCAATCTCCTTAAATCCTATCATTTTCTAAAGTTTATGTATATTTTGGGGCTATCTAACTTATGCTACGCTACACAAAAAGGGATTCTAGATGAGTCTCTAGTTCTTACTAAGCTAATTGAATTATACTACACATTTGCAATTCTATAAGTAATGATGAAGATACAAAGATGAATATAAGGAAATAGAATGAATGATTAATTACACATAAAGAATGATGTACAAAAAAAAATAAATGGGAAATGAATGAACATACAAACAAATGAATGAAAAAAAATAAAGAAACAATAAAAACAACAACAAAGATATGACCGAAGTTTGGAAACATCCCAAACCGCCTACGTATCCCTATGCTGTGGGAATAAGGCCAAATGTAGTTCGAGCAGGTGTATACGTACCAAGTGTGTACAAGAAGAAGGATGCTCCCAAAATATTAGAATGCATCCCAAGAACAAGAGATGTCCCCACAACAGTGGGACCCATCTCAGTGTTGAGGTACTCCCTATCATAAGGAAGTCCCCTCGATGAGGTAATCCCATAACACATGAAACTTATCTCAATTTGACAGATTGTGGAGCGACCAAACCCCCCCGCAGCCTACGTATCTCTCGAGACCTCTGTCTCTCCAGAATTAGGTCAAACATAGTTCCCATGGATTGACAAGCCATGGACACGCGTGGTCAACACTCAGAAAAGGCCAAACACATCTGCTCCCCACACATAGGGGTCCACTAAATCTCACTCACATCCCACAATAGGGAGGTGGGCCACACGATGGGCCGCCCGTTGGGCCTTTAATCCTATGCATACATCACCCAATCATACATTTCATTCATACATTTTTGATACAACGATTTCTCAAACTCTTGAATCCAATCCTAGGGTAAGGTGGGTCTCATTCTAAATGGGCCCATAATGGGTCAGACTCTTTGGAGTCCTTAGCCAATCACATCGCGGGAAGTATGCGTCCTAACATACATCTAATACAAATTGGATTTTCAAATGGGGATTGATGTTTAAATATGTATGTAACCGCAAGTGCACGGTATCATGCAGTAACGGGTCGATCTCAGGGAGGAATCGCTATTATCCTAACTCAAATAAGGCAAAGCGTACCAAAGGGATATGATTGAATTAACACCCTAATCACTTTAAATAAAAATTAATTAAGCAATAAAAACAATAATAACCATTCATAACGGTACGAAAATTTACGAAACCAAAACTATAAAGTAACACAGATTTATTGCAAGAAAGAAATGAAATTAAAAGTAAAAGAATGTAAGAAAAACTTATCTCGATAGAAGATTTCTCTGTCGTTGCTCGTCGTCTTGTTGTCACTCCAAGGCCATGTGCAAACGATTACAAAGGGAGCCTTCTCCCCTAAATTAAATTAGTGATGGGGTACAACCTATATTTATCTACCCTACTACAGAGTTCTAAATCTGAGATTAAAACTAAAAACAAATAAATAAATAAAAATAAACTTAAGAAAGAAGAACACAACTTGAAAAGAAAAAAACTAGAATCTCAAACTCTCTCATAAATTTTCAAAACTAAGAAAAAACTCATAATAGAATTCTTGGATGATTTTCTATTGCTGAGCATCACATATATATATATATATATATATATATATATATATATATATATATTAAACCGTAATTGGATTGGGGTGTATAGTATAGAAACTGAATCGACACAGATTGAAATCAGATCGAACCTTGAGACCTCTACGTACGACAATGACTAAGTCTCTAGATTGAATGATATGATAATGTTAACCCAGATTGTTGACATTAAAGGATCATTTGTACCGTATGACAATAAAATATTGGAAAAATTACTTGGACCTCCCCTTGACATCTCATTTATTATACAGACCTCCACTTGGCATCTCGTTTATTACATGGATTTCCCCTGACACTTATTGACGTACACATACCTCCCTAAAACTAATAATGTTAACTTTTTTAGGGACCAAAATACCCTCTGTTTAGAGAAATGAATAGGTGCCAGAGAAAGTCTATGTAATAAACGAAATGTGAAAAAGATGTCGAAATAATTTTCCTTAATATATTTAATTGTCAATGATGTTTCTGGTTGTCCCGTATGCTTCCTATTGCTTCAAATTTTTGGCCTAATTGCATAAAGTAAATTAATAGTTGAAGCAAATATTCCCAAATATTATTTTCATCAACTCATGGTCCTATACACCATACCCTAAATGTTATTGTGATCGGATAATTGAATGACTTTAAGTTCTCTTTGGTATGATTTATAAAATTGTTTATAGATTATTTGTGATAAATCATTTATAAGAGTACATTTTTTTTTATCATAAATAATAATCGTTTGATACAATTAAACATAATAAATTACATAATAAGAAATTGATTTGGTATTACCGGTTTGAATAATAAATTATGTAAACAGTGGTCTATTCTTTTTCTTGGTCGCATCCTCTCCTCCTCAATCCAACAGCTCGCCTCCTGCATTCATGAAGCTCAACGACTTCCACATCAAGAAAGGAAAAGATCACTCTCCTATCTCTATCACTTTAAACTCAAATTAAAAAAATTCTGGTCATCTCATCAAGAGATGACAAAAAGCAAGAACATATTAAACATGAACAAAACGAGAAACAGATCGGACGAAATCTCTCCCTTCATTGAGCATGAGGGACCTTATGTGATAAGGAAGAAGCTCTCTCGTGCTTTTGGTCCTTAATAATCCACAGTCTTACTTAGTACATCTATTAAAGCTGCATTCCCTCTACAGTTACCGTGAACTTTCCTCCGAACCACGATTTTGTGCTCTTTCGCACCCGAACAGATGGATCATATGCACGAGCTACGTACAACGCTTTTAAGAGAGAAGTTTAAGAAAGCCCCAGTCTAAAACCCGCACTCAGAAAACCCAACTTAATTTAGATTTGAAAAAATTTCATCTAACCCCCAAAAACTATGTCAAATTCGATCTAACCCCAACAATTTCAAAAATCTCATCTACTATCCAAAAGGTTTCCAAATGTCTCAT
The DNA here is from genome assembly GCA_028583415.1 of Protea cynaroides. NCBI lineage: Eukaryota > Viridiplantae > Streptophyta > Magnoliopsida > Proteales > Proteaceae > Protea > Protea cynaroides. The sequence goes on from CM053271.1 coordinate 87,358,523, forward strand.
CTACCACCCAAAATATTTCCACCGTTAGTCAAAGAGATCCCACCTGTTAGTAGAGTCCCGTTAGTTGCAAATATTAAGACAATATTGTCCTTTTCCCAATAGTAAAAGACGATAATGCCCCCCAAAGTAAAAAGAAAATCTCTCTTTTGATACCTTTCTTCTCCGATGAGTTGCAACGGTGAAACCCGTTGGTTGACCAGGGATTGTGAGAGAAAAGTGAAGGAGAAGAAGTAGGAAGGAGAGAAGATAGGGAGGGAGGCCGTCGATGGCAAGAGTGAGAGAGAGAGTCCGAGAAGCAGGGAAGGTAATGAAATTTTAGGGAAAAAAAGGGATTGTGAACATTAGAGAAATAACTAATTGAAAAGCTATGGGACACTGCAAAAAACAAACCTAGAAACGAAGGAATTCTGACCAAGAAGTTGAAGGCATTTCCGAAGAATCTAAAGACTACAGTCAAATTTCGTTTGTTGATGCATCCATCAATCGGGAAGTGAAGTGTCAATTGAACAGAAACAATATGCCACCGCCAAGAACTAAAATAACTGAAATTGACTGAAATCGAGAAATGAAAGACGACGAACTAAGTAGACTAATTCAGATCTAAACTCAGACCAGAACACGAATCCGATAATTCAAACATAACCGAAACTGCTTGAACAAAATCGATGAAACTCAAATCTGAACTTCAAGAAATAGAATTGAAACTTCAAGATCTAAACTGAAATTTCTGAAACTGGAATTCAGAGAGATTTTAGAGAAACACAAGACATGAACCGGAATTGAAGTGGATGAGATAGCTTCGAATGACCAAAGAGAAATCATCTAGAAGGGTTTGCCGAAACAAATGACCAGAGAAAAAAAAATTCAGAGATTTCTGAAATACGAAGAAATCCAAGAAACGATGAAAAAATGAGACTGAACAAAACTAGTGCAAATAGATCTGAAAAATCAAGAACGATTGCCAAACCTGAAACTGAAGAACATGAGGAACTGAAGGCAAATATGATTTGTTAGGGAAAAACCAAGAACAATCAATCTTGACTGAAACAAAAGAAACTGAGACAATGAAAGAAACTTCAGATCTGAGCTAAAAACAGATCTGGAAAGATGATGCAGATTGAAACGGATAGGAATGAACAAAGAAAAGTTGAAGTAAGAACATCAGTAGGAATGAACATTTGCAGGAATAGCTGAGAAAACGAAGAACAAAGAAAAATGATGACCTAATCGCTGGACGAACTGAAGAATACCGAACCGTGAGACGAACAGCCGGAAAAGACCAAGAATTAGTGTTTTAAAGAAAGGGGTAAATTAGTAACTTTATCTCATTTTAATGTTGTAAAGTTTCAAATAGAAAGGGTAAGAATGTCAACTCACATGTTCAATCAAGTCTGTCAGTTAAATGGGGCCGGTTAGAGTTTCTGGAAACCATTGGGTAGTAGATGAAATTTGACATAGTTTTTGGGGTTTAGATTAAATTTTTTCTTTAGATTTTATTACTGTGCCAGGGCTTTTCACCGTTGACGAACCCGACCCAATGTCAACTCAATGACCAACTCGAACCAAGTACGAACCAACTTGACAATATTTTAATTCTAGCCTTAAGTGCTCTTAAGACTGGGCACCAATCGCGACAACCGGTTGCTAGAACCCAGAACTATCCTAGCTGGATACTGCGACCAGTAAAGCCAAAAAGGTTGCCCGCGAATGTGAGTTTCAAAAATTCGTTACAAGGTCGAGTGGAAATATTATCTGGATCTAGGGACGGCCCCAATGGGTCCCATTTCACTCCTAACTAATTTAGAAGTATTGGATGAAGTAGAGAACCTATGAGACTCCTTTGATTGCCACTTGGCAGTCCCTAACAATCTCCAACACTCTAAGGAGTCCCACCTCAAGTGGGAGACTCCAATTTCATATAAGTTCCTTCAAAACCTCTCTCTCTCTCTCTCTCTCTCTCTCTTAGAGTACTATTTTATACTTGAAGTTCTGACACGTTCTTAGAGAGAGGAGAGAATTGGAGGAAGAAGAAGGAGGCTAGGAGTCTCTCTCTTAGAGTACTATTCTATACCTGAAGTTCTGACGTGTTCTTAGAGAGAGGAGAGAATTGGAGGAAGAAGAAGGAGGTTAGGAGGAGGAATCACCTTGGAGATCACCGGCGTGATTCGATATCATCGATAGTTACTTCGAAATCGCTGTAAGTAAACCCTAAGGTATCCTATAACTGATTTAAAATTGAGAAGGATTGATAAAACCATGGATCATCAACCATTAATGGAGTTACTACTCATTAATGGCTGTGGATTTAAAAAAGTTCCATTGAATTCGACTCCAGGTTATACCTCGAGTCTATTTATTATTATAAATCAAATAAGAACCCTAGTCTAGGTGGTTTAGTGATTATTGACTTCACAAGACCTAGAATAGGAGTGGAAATCCCACATAGATGTTAGGCCAAGGGTTCAACAATGGAGTTCCATAACAAAGATCCGTTGTTGGAATCTGGATGTATTAAATTCCTAGACCAACTCTTCAGAGAAGGTCCGATTGTGACTGGTAGTCTCGATATACGCAACCGGATTAGCGACTGGATCCATTTGGGAAGCCCTTGGAATGTAACCTAACTTGACATACGATTGCACCACCTGCAACAGTCGGATACGTAACCGGTTGGTAACAGTATGGCTCTCGAGAGCAACCGACTTTGACACCGGTCTCGACCAATCGCAACCGGTTGGCCCCAAGAAGCCCTGTATCAAACTGATTTGAATATTCATAGTATCTAATGATTCACTTATACACTAGGTGACTCGTGCGTAGTTAAGAGTAACCCGTTAACTGAGAATATCAATAATCTTCATATCTAAGGTGAAGAAATAGAACCCCTGACTTATTTTATGGAGTGTTTTTTTTATTTTGATTATGCCTGTGATTGCATTGATTTGATTATGATAACATGTCACCCAATAACTACTTTTGCATGTATTTGCATGTATATTATCTTGTTGTGTGAATGTGTGTTGAATATACTTTGTAAGGTCTGGTGAAATGGTCAAGGACCGAGGGATCCAACCTACTTGGTAAACATAACGTGTAAGATTATTACACCCTAGTGGGATGATAGCGTTCAGGTGGGGGTGAACGGACTGACTAGGATTCCTACTGGGAGTGTGAGGAAAATACATGAGATGACATGTAGGACTAATGGTTAGTGGAATGACCCATGTATTCAACCTTGGCTAACAAGGGGTCAGGAGTTGGTCTGGATAGGGGAGGAGAGGAAAGTATTGGCAATGTTCGTTGGAGTATCATTGGCCAAACCTTTGCCCTATCACTGTCTTTATAGGAGATGCGTGGGAGTACCAAGGCTATTGGTGTAGGCTAGTAAGTGTCAATTTTCTTCGGTGCATGATGGTTATGGTCAGCTTTAGTGAGCGTAATCAAACTTTACCTTAGCATTAACATACATTATACCGGACCAATTGCATTTGCTGTGTGTAATAAACTGATCATGCATTTTGCTTGCTTGCTTGTCTGTTTTCTCATGAGCTCAAGTTGGAAAGTTCACCCTCACGCACACAAATTTTTTAGTTGATATTGCAAGTACCATTATAGCTGATTATGTGAATGCCCCAGTTGTCACTTCTATGGCACACATGGACGTACAAGCTTTGAAAGAAGAGGAACATGATGTTGACTGTGAATGTGATGTGTGCGTGGTCAAGTAGAAGACAACAAGGACATTGTGTCAGTTGCTGAAGAAGACTGATGAATTTAGTTTAATTATTTAGTTTTATTTACTTTTACAATATTTTTTTATAGCCCAGTGTTATAAGGCTGAGTTATGAATGGTTTTAGTTATTTGGTTGTGGATGAATGGAATAGAACAACTTTTGTTACAATGATTACTAGTTTATTTTAAGTATCAATAAAAGCTCAGTTGATTTATTATTTTCGCTATTTAATTTACTCTGATTAACTATTTGTGACATTGGTTATGGTGTGGTTGAGGTTGCACATGCATTACTTGCTAGATTTTGGGTTGGACTGAATATTAAATTTATGTCGGTTCAGTCAGTTTGAAATTTTACATATCGTAAATTAGGGGTGTGACACCCAGAGCCCTCCTTTTTAGGAGGTCGTTCATTCACTACTTGAATCTGACCAAAACTGCCCTGAATTCCTAAAAACAAGCACGATTCCTTCGAAACACACTTTTCTTTGGCATCATCATCTTTATTCCTAGCCTCCGAACTAGGATCAACCGAGCTCAGATTATCCAAATCAACAGAACCCTCGTCACAGAGGTCACATTCGGGGACTATTCTCACATGTCTCTTCTCTGAATCGAGAAAAAAGTAATTAGACCTGATAATGTCTTCAGAGTCCCCTTTGATTTAAATGAAACCCCTTGGATTCTCAAGGGAAATGGATGATTGGACAACACCAGCAACTCCCAATCCTGAAACTCACCATGTTCTTCTATGGTGGGGTTTTTTTTAATCAAACAATGGAGAGACCCTTAAAAGCCACCCCCGAATAAATCTAACCTTTTCCTTCCGTCAATGGAAAAACTGATAGATGGGAAGCTGAGATGAAAGCTAACACTAACTAGAAAAAGTAGATAGGCGGAAAAACACGTCGGAAGGGGAAGAAGAGAAAACAGAATTCAGATCAGTTGCATCTACATGTACTCTTTATGGGATCCTATCACTGTAGATGTGGTGTAGACATAGCTCTAAAGTGTGGGATCCACTGGATATGGACAGTGATGAAATCCCAAGAAGGATACAAATACATGTAGGTGAATTATTCTCTAGAAAACACACCTAAGGCAGAATTGATTTTATTGAGCCACATTGTTTTTAGATCTTTGATAACATTGTCAGTTAGTCTATTCCTTGAGCTGTTAACACTAAAGCACACACATTAAATTATCACGTAAACCACAATATACAAAGAAGTAATTTTAATTTTGGTAAAGCATGAAAAAAAGGTATCCTCTCAACAATCCACAGAACACGGTTGATATTTTTTAAAGCTATAGAATATGAGATGATCATGGTCTCTCTTTGGTTTTACCTTTCCGCGTTGACGGAAAGTGGTTTGTTGTTTCTACTTTTCCTAGAGTAGTTTTTTCGTTATGGCCTCTACTCCTAAAGCTTTGTGTTGTCCTTTTTAGTCTGCATCCGGTAAGGAGGTTGCAAGCAGATCAGTACCAGGTTATTCCTCTTCTTCTTGTGTGGTATTTGGGAAAGATGATAATGAGGATACCCTTGTGTTGCCTGAGGATGAAGACTCTTCTCTGAACTTCCCAGTACATCGGACTCTTATGGGGAAGGTCATTCAACTAAAGTTTATAGGAGGCAAGCAGTGATAGATGACTTACCTCTTGCATGGAACACTCAACATGGAGTACAAGTCTCTAGTTATGTAGCAGACACCTTTGTTTTTCAGTTCAATCATGAACTAGATCTGTAGTGTGTGTTGCAAGAGTCGCCATGGATAGTTGCTGGCAACCAGATAATTTTGGAGATGGAATGCAGAAAGAAAATGGTTATTTGATTGGTTTCCAATATGGATTCTGTCACACCCCAATTCCGGCTGAACCAGAAGTGTGAGTGAACCATCTCCAAAACCACGGTTCACACCAGGATCTCAATAGACCGTGTCAACCAACCATTCCAAACAATCTAACATAATCAGAGAGTAATACATAGCAACGAAATCAAAAGATAAATGAACTGAGTTCTATGTTGTAATTAAAATAATTATCCAAATTATTCCATCATTTATAAAATTAAATAATAAAATATTACAATGTATTATTTCAAAATAAACCATCTCTAAAGGAGAACACAGAGTGAGCACTCGCATGATGCGTCATGCTCGTCCTCTACTGCCTGTGTATCCAGGGCAGCGACTGTACTGTACGCTGGGGCAGTCATGAATTCCTCAACGGTATACCCTGCATCGAGTTCTGAAAAGAATAGAATATATATATTCGGGTGAGCTCACAACTTAGCTCAGTAAGTACAAAACCAATGCAACAAACAAAATGCATGAGATAACATTACAATTTGAGTCCGGTATAACTTTGCAAAATGCTATGGTAAGGTTTGGCGGCCACCGCACCTCCATGCATAAGAGTGTAAGCACACCCAACAGTCAGGCAATAATCCACACTACTGTTGTTGCCCCACATCACTCACTCCGGTATAGAGATAGAGCTAGAATCTGGCGGGCAGGCTGAGCCACCATCCCACGTCCTCCCCCTGATACCCTATACCGTACCAATACCTAAACCTCTATTAGCAAGGGCTTGCTAGTGGATTTCGTTTGTAACCAGTTCTATATGTCAATACAGTATCTATGGCCCTACCCCAGCACGACTCCCTACGACATAGAGATAGGGCTCGAGTCTGGTGGGCAAGATGAACCACAATCCCACGTCCTCCCCCTGATACCCTATTCGCACCAAGTTTGCTAAGGTAGATGACGATACGAAAAAGGTGTTAGTGTGAGGATATATCCAGGGTTCCACTCCCCTTCACATTCCACACACTAACTAAAAACATCCACATGCCTAAACATTCAACAACCTAGCATATGAAATGCATGAACAGATAATAATAATTTAAAAAACTATCATGGCATGTGAAATGCACAAACATCAGGCAAGCAATACAGATACAAATTTAATCACAAAGGTTTACTGTTATTTAATTAATTAGGGTTTGGGGTCTTGTCCCTTACCTGACATATGATAACTATTCCGTTCTGCATCACAGGATTTACTCACGCTGTCTACAAGTCCTACATAGTCATACCCATAAGTTAAAATTCATTTATTAAGGTCACTACTAGTCAGAACCATGTTTGGTCAAGCAAACAAGGCTCAGAAGGCATACCCGTCGCAGTACCGGTCTCAGTAGGGTGAGACTGGTATGTGCCTGCGATATATACCGGTCGCACTCTTGAGTGATATCGGTATGTGCCTACGGTATATACCGCAGGCCCATACCACAGGACCTTGTGTCCAACCGGTATGTTCTACGGTTTGGATCCGAGAATCCGATCTCGGATCTCCCTTCCTCATCGGTCATCAGCTTGGTTTCTAGGGTTTCTCCTAACCCACTCTAAGGTCCAAATACTCTATTAGCCTTCTAGTTTTCGACTAGGATGCCGTATCATACCCAGATTAGATCTAAATGGGAAAACTAGGCTTTATTGAAAGTCCTAGGATTTTGGATCGCTACGCCGCTTCACAGCTCCGATCCGGAATCCTATCATTATTAAGAGGATTGAGCACTTATCGGTGTTTGTCGGTTGGCAGCGTGCTCCTCCAACGAAAATCGTCTTATTGAGCGGTTTCCTCCCTCCTTGCTCTTTCTCAGATCTCTTCTAGACGGCTAGAGTTTTGGGAAGGATCCAAGGAGGGTCAAGGTGTCTATTAATAGTGGGAGACCGTTCTAGGAAGGTTCCCCACGGCTAGAACTTTCTAATTTTTGATTCGGAGTGTGGGACCCACTGGAGTCCGTCTTCAGCCGAAATTGCACATACCGGTCGCACATACCGGTCTCACTGAGTAAGACCGGTATGTAATCTTTATAGTTTTACACCTGGTTCTCGTACCTAGATTATATGGTTCGTCCCTCGGCTTCGCCTTCCGATCCGGTTATGATTGGGAGACCTGTCACCATATAAAATCATGGGTTAGATCGGATTTTCAGAGCATGGTTCTTACAGATTCAATTGCATGGCGTTCCATCAGAACTGCTCACGGATAGTTTGGCCACTAAACTGGTGCAGAAGGGTGGTGTTCTTGAATCATGCATATCGATGGCAATGCTTATAGCAAGAAAGTAAGTTATCTACATGCTCGTATCACATGGCCATTATCAATGTAGCTAAAAACATCGTTTACTATTAAAAGGAAGTTAGAAGCAGATCATGTGGTTTTAGTTAAGTATGAACGACTTCCAATTTTTTGTGCTTACTGTGGTATTTTGGGACATGAAAATGAGCGATGTGAATCATATTTTGAGGTGTGTCACTATTACATTGTCGCTCATGGTTGTCAAACTGATTTCTTATGTCCTGATTCTCCCATTTGTGGTTTCACTGCTGATTTAAAGGGGGTTGTTCCAACCGAAGAAGCTCGTCAAATGGCTCGACAGTTCCCGGTGATGTTACCAAACTTTTAGATTGTATAGCAGGTAGAAAGTGGTATTCCGGCTGCTGTGGTTCAATTGCAAAACCAGAATTCAACGTTGTTTCCTTGGCACTGGTTGCTTCGGCTTCTCTTGTGGTTCCATCAACAAGAGGTGTACTGTTGCATACAGAATCAGGGGATTTCTTCTGGCAGTGGGAGTAAAGAGAAGTATAGATCAGGAATAAGTAATGCCTCCATCTTAGTCAATAAGCAGGTCACTGACGTACGTGCCCTATTCAACAGGTGTTTCAACTCCCCCTTTGCATCGCAACCAAGTGCCTGGTGTGGTGGGTCCCTCCATTACAGAAGTCACTTCAGGTGTTTTATCTCATTATACCCTGATTTTTCCCAAGTAGTCTACTATAATTTGATTCCTAGATTTTCTGAAACTCAAGTTGGGATTGAGTTGGCAGTTCAACCAGTTCGATTGTCCACTATCCCTCCTTTATCGGTTGAAGTCCCACTTCTCACACATCCCGTCTATCCCATTTCGTTCCTTTTCCTCATCGGAGGGCTCCACTTCCTTCTCGCAATCCACTCTTCCCCAATTGCAGTTTGTAAATGTCGATATTGAGCACTCGATGTCACAAAGATCTGGAGTGATGGTCGATCGACAATGAGATATAGCCGAGGGCAGTTCCAGTTGAAATTTGGGGGAATCCCATTATGTGAAAAGAGCTCGTTCGAGCCTCTCTACTCCGGAAGTATCTCAGATAGGGCATGGCGGTTATTTTTTATCGTATGAACTTGTGGTGGCTGGGGACAAGGAGCACCACGGGTAGCAATGAAAATATTTAGTTGGAATTATCGAGGGTTGAGGAGTCCTTTGGCAATTCGAGCCCTATTCCATCTCTTCTGTCAAGAAAAACCTGATTTGGTTTTTCTTATGGAAACGAAAATACCTTAGAAGAAATTGGATGGTATCTTCTGTGATTCAAAATTTAATCACTTTGTGTAGAGCCGCAACAATCTGCCAGTGGATTGGCTGTTATGTGGACTAATCATATTGAGGTGGAAGTTTTCTCAAGAAATTCAAGAATTATTGATGGATGTGTTACATTTTCTCAGAATGTCTCCTTCTTTTTGACCTGTGTGTTTGGAGATCCTATTAAATCTCAGAGACCACTAGTTTGGGATCAGTTGAAGCAGATTGGTTTTTGAAGGGGTGGAAAATTGGTTTGTGTAGGGAATTTTAATTCCTTTTTGTCATGAAGGGAAAAGTCTGGCAGTAATCGAGATTGTTTCGTGAATGTTTTCAATTCCAGAGGGTGACAGATGAATGTCAATTTGTAGATATTCCTACACAAGGACCTCAGTTTACATGGAACAATCGGTGGCAGGGGAATGCAAATATCAAAGTCAAGCTTGATCGGGTGCTTGCAAACTCTACTTGGAGAAATTATTTTGATTCTGCTTTAGTTTATGTACTGCCTTTTGTACGGTCCGATCATAACCCTTTACAGTCTCAGAAGTGATGGAGAAGAAGTTAGTATGCAGTAAAAATATGTTTTAGCAATGGAATCGATAGGTCTTTGGAAAGGTGCAAACTAAGATCCAGCGTTTGAAAGCAAAGCTATGGAATGTGCAGTAGAAAACAGGAGAAGATTTTGAGCAAGTGGTAGAGACTGATATTATAAATCAATTGGAGGAGGAGTTAATGTCAGAATAGCTGATGTGGAAACAAAAAGCAAGAGTAGACTAGTTGCAAGCTAGGAATGCTAACACTGACTATTTTTATGCAACCACGATTCATCGTCAGAATCGTAATCGTATTATTCGATTAAAGCTGCAGGATGGTGCTTGGTCTACAAATGAGGAAGATATTTATAAGGCCTTTCATGGTCATTTCTCAAAGGCATTTGCTTATGAAGGTGTGTTGGATTCAGATATGGAGCAGGTATTGTCTTTTGTTTAACCTTCGGTTACAGATGATATGAATATGCATCTCTGTTCTATTCCTACTGCAAATGAGATTCGAGATGCTACATTTGGTTTGGCTCCTATGAAATCATCGGGTCCGGATGGACACCCTCCATCTTACTTTCAAAGGTTCTAGCAAAATGCAGGTGCTGATCTGATTAGGTTTGTCACTGACTTCTTTACGAATGGATCATTTTCTAATACAATAAATCATACCTATCTATGTCTGATCCCGAAAGTGAAGCAACCAGAAACAATGGACCATTTTCGACCTATAAGTTTATGTAATGTTTGTATGCGCATTATCTCAAAGATCATGATTGGCCTGTTGAAAACTTTTCTTGATGAGATTATTGTTGCAAATCAGTTTGCCTTTATCCCTGATCATATGATTTTTGATAATGTTTTATTAGCTCATGAAACATTTCCCATTAGAAAGAAAACCAAAGGAAAATCGTATCTCTTGGCACATGAAATTGATATGATGAAAACCTATGATCTAATGGAGTGGCCATTCATCAGAGGTATTTTGACTCATCTGGGCTTTGCTTCGTGCTGGGTTAATTGGGTTATGAAGTGTCTATCTACAGTTAGATACACATTGATTATTAATGGGGTTGAAAGAGGATTTTTCATCCCATTTAGGGGGATTAGACAAGGGGATCCATTATCCCTTGCATTATTTATCATTTGTGCTCATGCTTTGTCCACAATTGTCAATGCCAATTTTAGAGTAGGGATTTAAAGGGTATTCGGATTTGCAACAGAGCACCTGCTCTTACGCATTTACTTTATGATGATGATTGCTTGATGTTTGCTAATGCAAAATTGAATGAAGTAATAAATTTGCAAGTGTCAACACCCATTTTTACTTGACCTCGCCTAGACCAGTCCAGACCGAACTGGTTCAGTTCACGTGAATGCTCTTTATGTATTTGCTTTATATATTTTTATATATATGATATATACTATATACATTTTTATATTTTGTAATACATATAAGGAAAAGGAGAGAGAGAGAGAGAGAAAGGGTAGAGAGAGAGGCCATTGCCCATGCACGTTCATCTACCCAAAGCCCAAGATCACCCCTTGCTCCATTCGACACCTCATTACCCAAAGCCCAATGCTATTCAATAGCCTAGCCGTAAGCCTACCTTGAGCTACCTACCTATACTACCCCACATTAACACATCATCACCCGACAATCCAAAGGATATTTCCACTTGCAAAGCGAGACCGAACCGAGGGATTAGAGGAGGCCATCAAGCTCAGCCAAGTGGTGGCCGATAAAAGGAGCTGAACCGAAGAGGAAGAGGAGGGGTTTTCTTGATTTTAGCTGAAAAAAAATCAGAGGAGGGAGAGAGAAGAGGGGTGAGCAAAGGTCGTCGACAATGGAGTTTGTAGCTCGAGGGTGGGAGTAAGAAAGATTTCAGGGAGAGGGAGGTCAGTTATTGTAGAAATTAGAGAAGGAGAAGTAGAAGAAGAGAGAAGATCAGAGAGGGAGATAGGAGAGTCGAGAGAAATCTCAAAGGAAAAGCCGCCATTAACCCCCTCTCTTTATCCCCCCGACCATCTGTTACCGCTGCACACGCCGGCAAGCTGCGTCGCCAATGATTCTCGATCGGCACTGTCCTCCATCAGTTTCCTACCACCATTGACTCCTGAGCTCGTGAAGGATTTGCATTTGGGTATTCTGATCAGAACCGTAAGAGGGAGACATCACTGCTGCCATAAAGGAAAGAAAGAAGCATCAACACCATCATCGGGTTGGACTGTGAGATAGATTGTGTGGTTGCAGTAGAGAAGTATTGATCATCACTGATAACAGTAACTGGGGGAGAAGAAGAACAATCAAGGATCACAGGTATTTAGTCCTTTTCCCCCCAATCCCTATCAGTTGTGTTAGATATGTCTTTCTTACTTTGTTTTGTATGATTGGTCACTCTCTCTCTATCCCTCTGTAGAGTTATATTTTCTTTAGTGTTGCTTATACGATTGCTTATTTGATTTGTTAGTCATTCTTTTTGGGTTTTGTTTTGTTATCTTTAAATGTTTCCTGGTTCTCCAGATGTTCATCAGGAATGTTATTGAGAGTATGGTTTCTTTGTAGCATTGTTTTAATCCTTCTCATGCTGTGCATCTAACCCTGTGAATGAATCTGATTATCTATGTCCCAAGGTTTTATACTTAACAAGGAAATATTAAACCAGGTTTTTATCTACTTTAACTTTAAAGTATCTTTGGTTGTTTGCTATTATGTATGATTCTAATATATAGAGGTTTGGTCTATTTTGGATCTGGCTAGGTCTGTAAGGTTCGGCCTGATCTGGTTCAAGTCTGTTTAGTCTGGTATTGAGTCCAAGTTTGTGTAGCTATAGGTTCACTTTTTTGGTGTGGTCTGTGTTGGTTCATGTTTGGTTTAGGTTTGGTCTACTTGAAGTTAATTCAGATTTTTGTATGGAGGGGTTTAGGTCTAGTCGGTTTTGTTTGGGTTAGTTTAGGTTTGAATTTGGATTAGACATGTTAGGGTTCAGTTTGGTTTAAAGTTTTAGTTTAGAATTGGTTCTTGGTCTGGTCTTTAGATCTAGGTGTATGTCTAGATTGGTTTTAGGCTGGTCCGGGTCAATCTAGATTCTTGTTTTAGAGTACAGTTTAAGTTAGTTCTTGGCTGGCTTAGGCTAGTCCAGGTTCATGCCTTTAGAGTCAGGTTTAGTTTGGCTCGGGTTGGTTTTGGTTCAGATCATAGGTTTGGTCTGGTTTTGTTAATGTCTAGGGCAAGTTTAGGTCTAAGGTTGGTCTAGGTTTAGGTTTGGTTAGCTTTGGATTATTAATGGGTCTAGTATAGAAGGTCTATTGAGTGGGTTTGGTTTGGTCCAGTTGTGTATTGGATCGTGTCAGACCTGATTTGGACTGTTATGGTCCAAGTGTGTCTAGGATGTGATTCTTGGGTCTGATCCAGTTAAGGTCTGGTCTAGTTGGGTTGGTCAAGTCTGGTCCAAGTTAGTTTGGGTTTTAGGTTCATTTGGTCTAGGTTTGAGTCTTGGTAGTTGGGTTTGGTTCAATGAATGGGCCTGATGTAGTTGGATTCAATTACTGTTCATGATGGGCTTGTTTGCTTGTTTGCTATGGATTGACTTGATCCATAATGTTAGGATTTAATACAATGATATATCTTGCAAATCATCTTCATATTTATATATTAACATGTATTTCTTTTTATCAACCTACGTATTTTATTTGGTTTAATTGATTATCTTGTTTTTTGTGATAGGGTTATAGATTGGAACATATATATATATATATATATAGGGTTGTTGTTATTGTAACAAAGGTTTGTTACGTTTAGAAACATTACAAAATAAATCTGGACCATTCATTTTTACTATTTTTTTCAATCTAATTCATTCAAATTTGGGGAGTGTTATAGTAATGTTTATAGTACTCGTACACATGCATGGACATACAAGGGATGCATGCCAATACATAGAGGGTATTTGGTTGGATTAGAGTTTGAAATTTGACATGTGGGTAATCTAGACTGTGTTCTTTCTATCCAATGGTTGGAATGGACGCATCATTTACCCATGTGACAGAATATATTCCTTGTTACGTTTAGAAAAATAACAAACCCTTGTTATATATATATATATATATATATATAGTCCAGATTAAATGATTATGTCAACATCTGTTCCTCACCCTCAAGTGAAGTATCCCTGATGAACACATTTTATGTGTGAATTTAGGGCATAAAATATATATCTCTTATTCTATTTATGATGCTTCTCGGGTATTTAATGTTGATTTTATGTTTGTTGGGTGTAGGTGAAAGAATGGAAAAATTTGAGCTTGAAAAGATCATTTTATGAATTTTTGGTGATCCTGTCCAGTTAACTCATCCAGTCAACTCAGTAGCCGGGCATAAGACGAATTTTATGAGGAGAGCCACGAATTTTGTGTATAAGATCAGCCTTGGACCAAGTCAAAGAGTAGCCCAATCTCATGTGAAAATATTCCTTAGTTATTTGGAATCAAATTTACAAGATTGGCATGACATGGAAGAATGGAAAGCTCCAATCAATTATGGAAGTTTTCAAGAAGAAATAATGATACTAAAGATATGATGAGTTGGTGCAAGATTTTTTCTACTCAAGAATCATCCATATACAATGAACCTACAAGATTAGAATTCGGTTACCAAAATTATCTCCACAAAATTTCTTGTAATTCAATTGTAAAGATTGATTGTGATCTTTACTCACTTGTATATATATGTGATGCTCAGTAATAGAAAATCATCCAAGAATTCTATTATGAGTTTTTTCTTAGTTTTGAGAATTTATGAGAGAGTTTGAGATTCTAGTTTTTTTTCTTTTCAAGTTGTGTTCTTCTTGCTTAAGTTTATTTTTATTTATTTATTTATTTGTTTTTAGTTTTAATTTAAATTTAGAACTCTGTAGTAGGGTAGTTAAATATAGGTTGTACCCCATTACTAATTTAATTTAAGGGAGAAGACTCCCTTTGTAATCGTTTGCACATCGCCTTGGAGTGACAATAAGACGACGAGCAAGGACAGAGAAATTTTCTATCGAGATAAGTTTTTCTTACATTCTTTTACTTTTAATTTCGTTTCTTTCTTGCAATAAATCTGTGTTACTTTATGGTTATGGTTTCGTAAATTTTCGTACCGTTATGAATGGTTATTATTGTTTTTATTGCTTGATTAATTTTTATTTAAAGTGATTAAGGTGTTAATTCAATCATATCCCTTTGGTACGCTTTGCCTTATTTGAGTTAAGATAATAGCTATTCCTCCCTGAGATCGACCCATTACTGCACGATACCGTGCACTTGCGGTTACATACATATTTAATTCACATCAAGTTTTTGGCGCCATTGTCGGGGAGGCAAGCCGTTATTTTTCCTATTTTAAATAGTTCAAAGTGATTTAAAAAAAAATGCAAAAAAAAAATTTCATTGAATTCTAAGTGATTTAAAAAAAAAAAAAAAGGAAAAGAAAAATGCAAAAAGTTCACGTTGGTTTTTATGCCTTTCTTTGCACCTCCGATCCGTTAGGTTGGAATAGTACAATCGACGGTCCAATCCTGACCATGATATGGTGTTAAGGGATGTTGGCTATCGAATTATCAAGAGAAATAACGACCAATAGCTTCGACGGTAACGGTGTTGTTTCTCAAGGTAATTGCGAATATGACCGATCTCTAAGCCATTGATCGTTAGGAGGTTTGCATTGACTCCGATTAAAAAAAATCCAGCTTTTCGCATCGAATTTAGAGGGAAAAAAAAATTTGAAACAATTTTGTGCATGAATGTATGGACTCATGAATCTAGCAATCGTTTAGTAAGAGTCCATCATTTACAATGGTTGAACCAAAGATGACACTTAAGGATAGATTTTACCCTGCTAGGGCAGCACAACCTTCATGTATTCAATTGCCGGCTGCTACAGACAACAACTATGAATTGAAAAGTCAATTCATTACCATGCTTCCTCATTTTCATGGGTTATTTTCAGAGGAAGCATACTTGTTCCTCCATGAGTATGAGGAGGTGTGTGCCCTCATTAAAATGCAATAGCTCAGTGATGATGCTGTCAAATTGAGGTGCATCACTTTTTCACTCAAGGATGGAGCTAAAAAATGGCTTTATGGTCTTCCCACAAATTCCATTACATCCTGGGAAAAATTTACTGTGTTATTCCTTAAAAAAAATTTTCCTCTTCACAAGACAAATAAACTTCGAGGGGATACAATGCTGTTCAAACAAGAGTCAAATGAGTCTTTTTCAAGACTCATGGAAAGGTTTCAAGTTCTACTCCAAGAGTGCCCTCACCATGGTATTGAAATATGACAGCTTTGTCAAATTATTTACGAGGGGATAGACTTTCCTACCAAGCAAATGCTTGAGTCTATGTGTCCTCGAGGGTTCACTTCCTATGAGGATGCTAACGATGCTTGGAACTTTTTGGCTGATCTAGCTGAAAAAATAAGAGAGTGGGAGTTTGTGCAGGAGATAGATCGCACCCAAAAAGGTAAAGGTTACTTTGTCGATGGCATAGTAGCTAAGGAGGCACACTTAGATAGCCTTATCAAAAGGATAGAAGCTTTAGTTCCTAAAGACCCTATCCAAAAGCAAGTCCTAATGTGCAACTCGTGTCAAACTCCTGGACACACAGTAGAGGAATGCCCTTTACAGGGAAATTCTCAGAATACTAATGTAAGTGCACTTTACAATCCGTATAGTAACACTTACAATCCAAGATGGAGAAATCACCTAAATTGGAACCAAGGGAACCATGTGGACCCATCCCAATTTCCAAATCAAGGTCTTCCTAGTCACACCAAGACATATGCTCCCCCTAGACCCAATTTTGTTCCCCCAAGGTAATTTTCAGCAACCCCCTGGGTTTTCTAACACGGGTGAGCCGGCCAGACTCAGTGAGTTGGAGAAGAATGTGGTAGCTCTAATGGCAGGGCATACCAATATGGAGAAGACACTTACCCAATTGGTTACCCTAATGTGTGAAAAGAACAAGAATATTCTACCCAGCCAACCAGAGACCAACCCACGCCATCACCCACAGCCAAATAGGTCAAACCCTCAAGTGAATGTCATAGAGAGTCAATCAGGGTCCTTCAAACAATGCAATGCAGTCCATGCATTACGGAGTGGCCAAGAGTACCTACGGGATGAAGCACCAAAGAATAAATCCACAGTTGTTCTCGTTAATGTTCCCCAATCTGAGACAGCTACTGAGCCTCTTTCTTCAGGTTCGTCTGATGGACCTAAAAGACCCAAAGAGATTGTCCCAGACAGAGTTTTTATTCCACCAGTCCCATTCCCTAATAGGTTGGTAAACCAAAAGAAGACTGATTTAGTTGAAAATTTTTTAGAGGTTTTCAAACATGTATAATTGAATATCCCACTTTTGGATGCAATTGACCAAATTCCTATTTATGCAAAAGTCCTTAAAGACTTATGCACACAAAAGAGGATTAGTCAAATTCCTAAAAAGGTATTCTTGGCTACACATTTAAGTTCCAATCTGAACCATCCTGTGGCAGTCAAATACAAGGACCCTGGCTGTCCTACCATTTCTTGCATCATAGGCAACAATTTTATTGATCATGCTCTGCTAGACTTAGGTGCAAGTGTGAATCTTCTACCTTATCATGTTTACCAACAATTAAGATTAGAAAAGTTGAAACCAACGTCCATCTCACTTCAACTAGCTGATCGCTCTGTAAAAACTCCTAAAGGAATGGTAGAGGATGTTTTGTTAAAGGTAGGAGAATTTTTTTTTCCTTTGGATTTTATTGTTTTAGAAATACATCCTGTCTCCAATAGGGATCAAATCCCTATCATTTTGGGGAGACCGTTTCTAGCTACAAGCAATGCACTGATAAATTGCAGGAACGGTCTCATGAAACTGTCATTTGGTAACCAAACTGTTGATTTAAATGTATTTAGGCTAGGTAAGCAACCAAATGAGGAAGTACATATGCTCCAAGAATTCCCTGCCCATGTAGAGACCACTTTTGACATTGACTTTGACTCAGAATTCTTGCAGTGTATGGAAGCGTTGGGAGGAGTAGCGGATACTTTCTCATCAGAGGCATGGAATATCCACACACCTGTGGAACCTCTAGGACCTCTATCCACTGCCAATCTCAAGCCCTCAATGGTTGAACCACCTAGCTTAGAATTAAAGGAGTTACCATCCACTCTGAAGTATGTCTTCCTAGGACCTGACTAGACTCTTCCTATTATTATTGCATCTGATTTGACTTCTAATCAAGAAGAAGAGTTAGTCAAACTCTTACAAAATCACAAGGAAGCCTTAGGTTGGACTGTGGCTGACATCAAAGGTATTAGTCCGTCTATTGTTCAGCATCATATACATCTTATGGAAGATACCAACCCCTTAAGGGAACCTTAGAGACGGGCAAATCCTGTGATGAAGGAAGCCATTAAGAAAGAGATTCTAAAGTGCTTAGCTCATGAGATCATATATCCCATATCTGATAGTGAGTGGGTAAGTCCAGTACATGTGGTACCAAAGAAGTCAGGAGTCACTGCAGTTGCTAATGCTGACAATGAATTGATTCCAACCCGTATCCAAACAGGATGGAGAGTCTGCATAGACTATAGAAAGCTGAATACGGCAACGTGGAAGGATCACTTCCCTTTGCCTTTCATTGACCAAATGTTAGAGAGGTTGGCCGGACATGAATACTATTGCTTCTTAGATGGATACTCCGGTTACAATCAAATCCCCATTGCCTTAGATGACCAACACAAGACCACTTTCACATGCCCCTACGGAACCTATGCTTACCGGCACATGCCTTTCGGGCTATGCAATGCCCCTACCATTTTTCAAAGGTGCATGATGAGCATATTCTCAGATATGGTAGAACAATATTTAGAAGTATTCATAGATGATTTTTTGTGCATGGGTTTACTTTTTCTGATTGCTTACATAATCTTTCCTTAGTTCTGGTCAGGTGTACGGAGAAAGATTTAGTTTTAAATTAGGAGAAATGCCACTTCATGGTAAAACAGGGCATAGTGTTGAGTCACATCATTTCTAAAGATAGGATCATGGTTGCAGAGCCAAAGTAGAATTGATTGAAAAGCTACATATTCCCAAATCTATTAAGGACATTCACTCCTTTCTAGGGCATGCCAGTTTCTATCGGAGGTTCATTAAAGATTTTAGTCAAATTGCTCGTCCCCTCACCTCTTTGCTTGCTAAAGATCAGCTCTTTGATTTTAATGATGCATGTCTTGAGAGTTTTAATCAACTCAAAAAGATTTTGACCACTGCCCCCGTTATTCAGGCACCCATATGGACAGAGCCCTTTGAGCTTATGTGTGATGCTTCTGATTTTGCATTAGGAGCTGTCCTTGGGCAATGGATCAATAAGTTACCCCATGTAATTTGTTATGCAAGTAGGACTTTAAACGATGCACAGCTTAATTACACCACCACTGAAAAGAAATTCTTAGCTATTGTATTCGCTTTAGAGAAATTTCGTGCCTACTTGATAGTATCCCATGTCATTGTGTATACGGATCATGTCGCTCTCAAGCATCTCTTGCAGAAAAAGGATGCCAAAGCTCGTCTCATTAGATGGGTTTTGTTTTTACAAGAGTTTGACTTAGAGATTAGGGATAAACCAGGAATAAAAAATCTGGTTGCTGACCACTTATCTCGACTGTCTAATTCTTTGACTGTCGATTCACCAGTCAACAAGTCTTTCCCAGATGAGCAGTTGTTTACAGTATCTAGTGAGCCTTGTGTAAGCACCCCATTTTTGCCATCCCAGCTAAACAAAGCCCTGCTGGTGTGTGGACAACAAAAGGAAGAAAGGTGATCGAAAGTTTGGATTTTTGACTGCAAATTTGAGGAAGTTTTCAATAGGTCTGTGAATTTGAGAAAGTTTTCAATGGGTCCACAGCAAGGTCATGGGTTATAATTTTGCATGGATGCATAGGTCATAGAATTATCTTCGAAATGAGACCAGAATTGCTCAATTCTGATATCAAATGAAGAAGATATGACCATTTTAGTCGGATGATACATATAAGGGAGGTTTATGAAGTTATTATAAATAATCCCAGGGGCCTTCGTGCAAATTATCCTAAGTCGGATCGTTTGAATTTCAAATCATCATATCTTAATCATCCGACATCGGATTCAGATGATCCCAAGACCATTATTCTTCATTCATGATGTTCTACAAAATGGACGTAAAAATCCCGTAGAAGTCACCAGTGGGTCCCATGCAAGCTTGCATGCAAAATTATCGTTAGAACTTCAAAGCTGCATATCTTTTCCGTTCTACATCGGATTCAGGTGATTCCAGTTTCTATATTCCTCATTTTCAATGTTCTACAAAATGAACGCAAAAAATTTGGAATAGAGGCCATCGGAAAATTCCATGCGGGATGACAATGAAATGACCCATGAAATGACAAGGAGAGAAAACCCGATTAATTCCAATCAATCCAAACCAACTCGGTTCAAGCCAATTTTGGTCCAACCTAGCTCAACCCATATCGGTTTAACTCGGTCAACCTAAGTCGGCCTCAACCCGTTTCGAACCAGTTCATTCATGTGCATAGTATTTATATATATTATATATATTATATACTATATATAATATATATATATATATATATATATATATATATATATATATATATATATATATATATATATATATATATATATATAATATATATATATTGTGTATATAGTATATAATATATATTATTATATGTAAATGATAATCCAAAAGATTTTGAGAAGAAAAATGAAAGAGGGGAGAGAGAAAACGTGAAAGAGAAGGGGATTTAGGGTTTTGAGATAATCTAAAAGATCTTGGAGAAGAAAAAGGAAAGAGGGGAGAGAGAAAACGTGAAAGAGAAGGGGATTTAGGGTTGAGATGAAATCTAAAAGATCTTGGAGAAGAAAAAGGAAAGAGGAGATAGAGGAGACGTGAAAGAGAAGGAGGCTTTAGGGTTGAGATGAAATCTAGAAGATCTTGGAGAAGAAAAAGGAAAGAGGAGAGAGAGAGACGTAAAAGAGAAGGAGGCTTTACGGTTGAGATGAAATCTAAAAGATCTTGGAGAAGAAAAAGGAAAGAGGAGAGAGGGAGACGTGAAAGAGAAGCGGTTTTCTAGAAGAAGAATGAGAAAAAGGAAAGAAAGGAAGAAGAAAAAACGTGAGAGAGGAAGAAAAGAAAGGAAAGAAGAAAAAATGGAGAGAAAAAAGATTTTCTAGAAAAAAGAAGAAAAGGAAAGAAGGATCTTCTAGAAAATGAGTGAAAAATTATAAATAGGAGAGAGGAGGGATCCTTTTCCAGACCAGAGAGAGAGGGGAACGTGGGTGAGAGAGAGAAACGTGAGTGAGAGAGAGAAAACGTGAGAGAGAAAGAAAGAAAGAGAGAGAAAAGAGAAAAGAAAGAAAGAGAGAGAAAAGAGAAAAGAAAGAAAAGAGAAGAAGAAAAGAGAGAAAGAGAAGAGAGGAGAAGGAGGATTCACATTCAAAGGGGATTGATACAACCCCCAATCACCCTTCATCAATGGTTTCGCTCGATTTGAGCCCAAGGTTAGTACTCTAAACAAGTTTAGAGGTCGTTATAATGCCCGAATGCCAATTTTGCTTGAAAAAGGCTAATTTTCATGAAATCTCAATCATGAATGCTCTATTACATGCTTGTTAATGTTAGGATGCCTATGTCTAACATTTTTCATGAATGATAATTTGTCTAAGCTATTCAATGATGAATTTTTGATTGATATACAATGATGTTTGATGTTTTTTGTAAATTTCATAAAGTGATTTTTTGATCTGAAAATTCCAGATTTAGGGTTCAAACTTAGGACGTACATCATATGTATTTTTTCTAAGATTTTGAAGCCCAATATTTTATGGGAGTCTCTCTGATATGATAGAAGACTACCCTAAAAATTTCGTTCCATTTGGAATTGGGGAAATATATCAAAAAATTTGTCTTTTGACATTGCTATTTTTCTCGGATGTAATGCAATCCTCCATCGGAAAGTCTCTAGACAAAGGTCTTATGGCCATAATCAGAAAATCCACTTAACATGAACTTTTTAGACATGAAAGTCTTCTAAAAAATGGCACTAGTTTCATATTTTTTCCATTTTTCGTTGAATTGATATCAATTTTTAAGTGCATAGAGCTTTGATTTCAGATCTGTCATGATGTGCTGATTTGCATGATTGAAAAGAGTCATTTTTCACAAAGAAAATATACTGTTTTAACTTGTTTTTCTTAATGAAATTTTAGATCAGATAGTTATCTACATAGACATATGTCTGTATTTAATTTTCATTAAGAATAGAATTTTATTTGGAATTTATGGTGCAACTGGTCAAAAATCTGGAACAGACCTGACCAGTGTATTTGCCTGTACTTGGGGAATGTTTTCGACCTGCCTATGGTCTCTTTTAGGAATATCTTCCTTGAGACAAAATGTTGGCGTCTGAGTCTTCTTTCCAGGGATATCTGTTAAGAATTTTTTGAGTAAGTACAGTGCCCTATGTGCCCATTTTGGTCCAGCCTGACAAAGCTGTCATCTTGCTGCGTGTTCCATCATGTTTTGATTGATTCTCATATGCTTTGGTTGTTTCACACATGCCATATTTGATGCTATATTTGTTCACATGCTATGTTCGGATGCTCGTATGCATGCACTACTATAATTGGAATGGTCACACTGCCATAATTGGAATTGTCACACTGCCATGATTGGAATGCTACACATGCTTATTGTCATATTTGTCTGCTACACTTGCTCACATGCTATATTGGATGATTACTGTCATGTTTGGATGCACACTGCTATATTTGGAATACTACCACTAATATAGTTGGAATATTTTCATTTGCCATATTTGTCTTGGAAAGAGAAAAAAATAAAAAAATAGCAATTAGGGCAAGATACACCCTGAAATAGAAAGAATTGAACAATTAGGGTAGAAAACCCTAAGATGGAAAGAAAATAATAATTAGGGAAAGTGAAACCCTAAAAATGGAAAGAATAATTAGGGCAAAATAAACCCTAGAATAAAGAGAATAATTAGGGTATGAAACCCTAAAAAATGAAAATCACAATGAAAAGGGATAGGAAACCCTAAAAACCTAAGAATGGAAACAATTAAAAATGGTAGGAATTTAGGTCTCATCCCTAGATCCTATTGACAAAAATAGAAAGAATTTGGTACACATAAAAATGGTAGGAATTTAGGTCTCATCCCTAGATCCTATTAACAAAAATAAAAAGAATTTGGTACACATCCCAAATAAAAATGGTAGGATTTTAGGTCTCATCCCTAGATCCTATTAACAAAAATAGAAAGAATTTGGTACACATCCCAAATAAAAATGGTAGGAATTTAGGTCTCATCCCTAGATCCTATTGACAAAAATGGAAGGAATTTGGTACACATTCCAAATCCGACTCTCACAAATTTCGAACTACGTCGTACCTGATTTCTAGGGCAAACCCTAGAATACGTAGGTAATTTGGGAATCCCAAATACGGTACAAAGCCACCCATCAACCATACATCCAGCATAAACTTCAACTTGAACAAAAAAATCTAATTGAAGCACATGCATAAATCACTTCCATAATCTTTAATCACACAACCCATTTTCGAACTACGTTTTTGGACTTGATTTCCAGGATTGGAATACGTAGGCAGTTTGAGATGTTTTACACGTCTCAAATTCAGTCCAAGACCGAACCATCTTTGGTTCGGTTCACTGTATAATATTGTACATTACATTTGCTTGTTTATTTACTTTAAAACATGATTGGATGAACCCTAGGTTAGAATAACTTAGCAACTTGGTTTAGGACATCTCCCATTGAACCCTAGTCATCCAGTTGACCAAGCATAATCAAAATTAGAATTTAAGAAAAGTTTAGGAGGCCGATATTGATCGGGCGGTTTGGGTGCCTAACACCTTCCCATAACCGTATCCTGAATATTACCCGATCTCTTGCAGACCGAAGAACCGATACATTGGGTCACGAGTCAATAGAAGTCTTACCTTAGGGTAAGGCTACATTTTTTAGAGGTCCTAGACCTTAATCTAGGTGGCGACTCCAACAGAATAAATCGATCTTCATCGATACAGGATACACATTTTCATCCCGAGGAGGATCACGTCGATTTCCCATTGTCCTCACACCTTGGTTCGCTGATATTGTAAATTACTTGGTAACGGGTACGATCCCTTCCCATTGGTCTGCCCAGGATAGGTATAGATTCCATTCCCAAGTCAAGTACTATTTTTGGGACGATCCATATCTGTTCAAGACTTACCCTGATCTGATTATCAGGAGTTGTGTACCTGACCATGAACAACAATCTGTGCTGTCTTATTGTCATGATCAAGCGTGTGGTGGTCACTTTGGGCCAAATAAGACTGCGGCCAAGGTTTTACAGTCTAGATTCTACTGGTCTAGTCTTTTTAAGGATGCATTTAATTACTATAAGGCATGCCCTTCTTGTCAGTCTTTAGGCCGCATTACCAAGCAGAATATGATGCCAGTAAACCTAATTCTGGTGGTTGAAGTTTTTGATGTTTGGGGCATTGATTTTATGGGTCTGTTCCCAAAGTCTTTTGGGAATGAGTATATCTTGTTAGCTGCAGACTACGTGTCCAAATGGATAGAAGCTGTTGCTATTAAGACCAATGACCACAAGATAGTTATTAAATTTTTAAAGGAGAATATATTCTCTCAATTTGGTACCCCTCGAGCTATCATTAGCGATAGGGAGAAACACTTTTGTAACAAACCATTTGAGGTCCTTTTTCAAAAATATGGTATTACCCATAAATTGGCAACCCCTTACCACCCTCAAACTAGTGGACAGGTTGAAGTGTCCAATCGACAAATCAAGTAAATTTTGAAAAAAACTGTCAATCCTACTTGTAAGGATTGGTCCATTCGCCTCATAGATGCTTTGTAGGCTTATAGAACTGCTTTCAAGACCATTCTTGGTCAATTTCCTTACCGTCTGGTGTACGAAAAAGCCTGTCATCTACCAGTCGAATTGGAACATCGGGCATTTTGGGTAATTAAGAAATTAAATTTTGATTTGTCAGATGCTAGCACTCATAGAGGACTCCAGCTCTCTGAGTTGGATGAATTGAGAAATGATGCCTACAACAGTACCCGCGTCTATAAAGACAAGACCAAGGCTTATCATGACAGACATATCCTTCAGAAGTCTTTCACCCCTGGCGACAAGGTTTTGCTTTATAATTCTCATTTGTATATTTTTCCTGGTAAACTTAGATCTCGTTGGGAGGGCCCTTATATTGTTCAAAATGTTTTCTCATCGGGTGCAATTGAGATTTTAAATCCAGGTACAGGTGTAACCAGCAAAGTGAATGGCCAGGGTTTGAAGTCATTTTTGGAGCTTCCACACGACTCCACTGAAGAGGTCATGGATCTCCATGAGTCTTTTTACACTGATCCTTGATTCAAAGAGTTTTTTTCTTTCCCTTGTCCTTGTCTTTTATTTTTCTGTATACATTGAGGACAATGCATGATTTAAGTATGGGGGAAGGGTTGAGATTTCATTAAAAAAATGAATTTTAACTTTTTAACTTGGTTTTTGAGAAAGTCAATCACTATTTCTATGGTTTTGACACAAAAGAGGAAGGAGAAAGAGACCTAGGAAACTATCACATACGAAGTAATGAAACCCTATGTGAGGATAGTACTTAGGCAATATTTTGAGATGGGAATTAAGTTAAAAAATACATCTTACCTCTCCTGAAGGGATGAATATTTTATGGTTATAGTTGGTAATTTTAACCTTTGAATAAAGCTGAGACCTCCTTGTACTATAAAAAAAATCATAATAAGAAAATAATAATATAAGAGTTTTTTTGTTCTTGAAACTATACAGGACATTCCGCCTCAAGAAGCGAGGTGTCTTGATTGAAATTCCTTGGATACAGCTCTTGTTAAAAAAAAAAAGTACTCTTTAGCATCAATGCCTTTAAAGATATATGCCAAAAGCGAAGCTACATAGTAACATGAGAATGCATAACCACCTGCACTTCTCAAGCCAATTGTAGTGGAGTAGCTTAAAGAGGAAGAAAGATAGAAAAAAAAATACAAGTGTTGAAAGCTATTCTTGGGTCTTGGTTACCAGTATGTTACAAAGGGTTCACTCTAAGAAGAGATATATTTGAAAGATATAACAAGGTTTCCTAATTGAGATGCAACCTTAGTGTTTGAATCATATGAGGTAGCAATATTCAAGTGTGAGGGTTTCTATGTTTTCTTGATCCCAAGTTAAGTGTCTTGACTAATAAGATATGTGTGTGCTCTCTTTCCTTAATACCAAAATTAAAGTTTGAAATTTCTATATGAATTTTGTGTGTTTATTCTCTGAAAATACTCACGAGACACAACTCGTCCACTAGGGGTAACCTAGGGGTTTAAAGGCTTGTTGCACGTGCTAAGTGCAATCGTGATTCCTACGAAAGTGAGTTAGGATTTTATTTTATTTTTATATTTTTCTTTGCTCGAGACTAGCAAAGCTCAAGTGTGGGGGAATCTGATGAACACATTTTATGTGTGAATTTAGGACATAAAATATACATCTCTTATTCTATTTATGATGCTTCTCGGGTATTTAATGTTGATTTTAGTTTGTTGGGTGTAGGTGAAAGAATGGAGAAATTTGAGCTTGAAAAGATCATTTTATGAATTTTTGGTGATCCTGTCCAGTTAACTCACCCAGTCAACTCAGCAGCCGGGCATAAGACGAATTTTAAGAGGAGAGCCACGAATTTTGTGTATAAGATCAGTCTTGGACCAAGTCAAAGAGTAGCCCAATCTCATGTGAAAAATTCCATTCTCTTGAGAAAATATTCTTTAGTAATTTGGAATCAAATTTACAAGATTGGCATGACATGGAAGAATGGAAAGCTCCAATTGATTATGAAAGTTTTCAAGAAGAGATAATGATGCTAAAGATATGATGAGTTGGTGCAAGATTTTTTTTCTACTCAAGAATCGTCCATATACAATGAACCTATAAGATTGGAATTCGGTTACCAAAATTATCTCCACAAAATCTCTTGTAATTCAATTGTAAAGATTGATTGTGATCTTTACTCACTTATATATATATGTGATGCTCAGCAATAGAAAATCATCCAAGAATTCTATTATGAGTTTTTTCTTAGTTTTGAGAATTTATGAGAGAGTTTGAGATTCTAATTTTTTTCTTTTCAAGTTGTGTTCTTCTTGCTTAAGTTTATTTTTATTTATTTATTTATTTGTTTTTAGTTTTAATTTCAGATTTAGAACTCTGTAGGGTAGATAAATATAGGTTGTACCCTATTACTAATTTAATTTAGGGGAGAAGGCTCCCTTTGTAATCGTTTGCACATCGCCTTGGAGTGACAACAAGACGACGAGCAACGACAGAGAAATCTTCTATCGAGATAAGTTTTTCTTACATTCTTTTACTTTTAATTTCGTTTCTTTCTTGCAATAAATCTATGTTACTTTATGATTATGGTTTCGTAAATTTCCGTACCATTATGAATGGTTATTATTATTTTTATTGATTAATTAATTTTTATTTAAAGTGATTAGGGTGTTAATTCAATCAAATCCCTTTGGTACGTTTTGCCTTATTTGAGTTAGGATAATAGCGTTTCCTCCCTGAGATCGACCTGTTACTGCACGATACCGTGCACTTGCGGTTACATACATATTTAATTCACATTAATCCCCATTTGAAAATCCAATTTGTATTAGATGTATGTTAGGACGCATACTTCCCGCGATTTGATTGGCTAAGGACTCCAAAGAGTCTGACCCATTATGGGCCCATTTAGAATGAGACCCACCTTACCCTAGCATTGGATTCAAGAGGATGGGAAATTATTGTATAAAAAATGTATGAATGAAATGTATGATTGGGTGATGTATGCATAGGATTAGAGGCCCAACGGGCAGCCCATCGTGTGGCCCACCTCCCGATTGTGGGATGTGAGTGAGATTTAGTAGACCCCCGTGTATGGGGAGCTGATGTGTTTGGCCTTTCCTGAGTGTTGATCACGCGTGTCCATGGCTTGTAAATCCATGGGAACTATGTTTGACCTAATTCTGGAGAGACAGAGGTCTCGAGAGATACGTAGGCTGCGGGGGAGTTTGGTCGCTCCACAATCTGTCAAATTGAGATAAGTTCCATGTGTTATGGGATTACCTCATCGAGGGGACTTCCTTATGATAGGGAGTACCTCAACACTGAGATGGGTCCCACTGTTGTGGGGACATCTCTTGTTCTTGGGATGCATTCTAATATTTTGGGAGCATCCTTCTTCTTGTACACACTTGGTACGTATACACCCGCTCGAACTATGTTTGACCTTATTCCTACAACATAGGGATACGTAGGCGGTTTGGGATGTTTCCAAACTTCGGTCATATCTTTGTTGTTGTTTTTATTGTTTCTTTATTTTTTTCATTCATTTGTTTGTATGTTCGTTCATTTCCCATTTATTCTTTTGTACATCATTCTTTATGTGTAATTAATCATTCATTCTATTTCCTTATATATTCATCTTTGTATCTTCATCATTACTTGTAGAATTACAAATGTGTAGTATAATTAAATTAGCTTAGTAAGAACTAGAGACTCATCTAGAATCCCTTTTTGTATAGCGTAGCATAAGTTAGATAGCCCCAAAATATACATAAACTTTAGGAAATGATAGGATTTAAGGAGATTGGTCAATGACCGGGCGAGTTGGGTGCTTAACACCTTCCCAACTCGTAATTTGGCGCTTATCCGCCTTTGGTGAGACGAAATAGCCATTCCATTGCGTGAGTCATTAGAGTCCCTCCAAAGAGGGACAACATTTATAGGTCCTAGACCTTATCTAGGTGGCGACTCCAGTTTCTTATCCTCTACTGGTGTGAGTGACTGAGATCTTAAAGTGAAAGCTTGCTTTTCGATCTCTTTTTGTGTGATTGAGTGTAGAAAATTTGAACATCTTAATTAAATATAAAACTTGAGGATAATTTTCAATCAAATTTCTCTGGTCCTCACAGCAGGAATGTTTAAATTTGTATTGTAATGCTTCTGGGCAATGGGTTAACTTGAAAAAGTCTTTTCCTACATTTAATCCAAACACACCAATGAGGTTTAGACAATGGTTTTCTCGGGTTCTTAAAATTCCTTAGGGTTCTGGTCCTCCTAAGTATCTTGGACTTCCTACTGATTTTGGGGTTTTAAAAGTATTTATTTTTAATGATCATGTGGATAAAATTGTATCTAAGCTACAGAAATGGAAAGCTAACCTTTTGTCAAATGCGGGCAAGGAGGTTTTGTTAAAGTTTGTGGCTTTGACTAGCTCTAGCTATGTGGGTTTATATTTTCAGATACCTAAATCTCAGCTAGATGTGATTATGAGAGCAACATCGTCTTTTTATTGGTCCAAGGTTGATTCACGAAAGGCCATGCATTGGGTTTCTTGGGATAGATTTTGTCTATCCAAGAGAGATAGAGGACTTGGTCTTAGGGACCCTCTCTTACAAAACTAGGTTTTGATGGCAAAATTGGCATGGAGGATTTACTCTAACCCAGAGGCATTTGGGGTTAGGTTTCTAAAAGCTATTTATTTTCCCAATTATGATTTCTTACATATTAAGCTTGGTTCAAGTCCCTCTTGGGCCTGGCAGAGTATCATTGCTAGTAAAGAGATCTTATGTCAATGTCTGATTTGGAAAGTAGGAGATGGTACTCAAATTAATATTTGGGATGATCCTTGGATACCTAATATTAAAGGACATAAAATACTTTCTGATAAACCACTTGATTCTTCTTATAGGATGGTTTCGGACTTAATTGATTCACAAAACCATTCTTGGAAAGTTAATGTTCTTCGTCATTTGTTTTAGCAGTTTGAAGTGGATGCTATTCTGCAAATCCCTATTGCTTGGTTTCAGAGAGTAGATCAGCTTATATGGAAAGAAGCTAAGGATGGTAAGGTCTCTGTCAAATTTGCATATCATTTCCTATCAAATCTCAAACAAGAACTTATAGCTGCTCAGCCTTCATCTTCTCATATACATGAATGACAAAGGGTTCCAAAATCAGTTTGGAAACTTGTTTGGACTTGTAAAACTTTGTCACGTATTAAGGAGTTCTTATGGAGGTGTTGTGCTAGTGGGGTGGGTGTTTCTGATGCTCTGTTCCGCCAGAATATTTGGGGGGATAGGAGTTATCGTCGTTGTGGTGCATTTAGTGAATTTGTAGCTCATGTTTTATTACATTGTCCTTTTGCACAAGCTTGTTGGTTAGCATCCTCTTTGGCTATTCATGCACCTCAATCTACAGAAGTTGAATTCTATGAATGGTTATTACAGATTTCTACTTGTGGAAGCTTGGATAAAAATCAACGACTACAGACTTTGTTCTTCATTTCATTCATGTGCTGGTATTTATGGAAGGACAGGAATAATTTGTATTTTGAAAACAGAGTTTCTTCTCCTATTTGTGCTGTTAAAAGGGTTGAAAAAGCTTGGCAGGATTTTAGTGAGATTGTCTTTCCTTATCTTGCCAATTCTTCTAGTTCCAATGGAATGATTGTAGGTGGTGGCGATATTTCTGAATCAGTGGTAAGATGGCTTCCTCCTCTAAACGGTGTGGTTAAACTAAACACAGATGTGGCGGTTGGAGAAAAAGGCTATGGAGGTACTGGTTACATTGTGAGAGATTTAAATGGTAAGACTCTTTTAGCAATATCAAAGCCATGCTCATTCTTCTCCATTGCAACAGGAGAGGCCATTGCAATTCGAGATGGTCTTGCTTGGATTTTGAACTCAGGTTATACCCATATTGAGGTGGAATCGGACAGCTTACAAGTTATTAACTCCCTGCTGGAATGTGGATCTGTTATGGAGCATTTTGTTTCTTTGGGGGTGTCTGATATTCAATGTTTGCTTAATTCTAGACCTAATATATCAGATCCTAATGTTATGTTTAAGTATATTCCAAGGGGACTGAATGTAGTCGCTCATACCCTTGCTAGGAAGGCCATAACTTGTAAAGGGGAGGTTACCTGGCCAGATTCCATTCCGTGGTTATCGGACTTGCTCCATGTAGACATTGCGGTTACCCCTTCTAACAAATATAATTCTCTTCTACCCAAAAAAAAAAAAAAATTTTTGGTATTTCACATAGAATTCTGATTAATATTAACAAAAAAATAATAATTTATGGTTAGCTGTCACCTACCTGGTTGATAACTAGTAAAGGTGACAGATAGCTTTTCTTTAATTAAAATATTTTGAAAAAATTTCATCCAACCCCCAAAAACTATGTCAAATTAGATCTAACCCTCAAAAATTTCAAAAGTTTCATCTACCACTCAAACGTTTTTCAAATGTCTCATCTACTACCCAAAATTATTTCACCGTTAATCAAAGAGACCCCACCCATTAGTAGAGTCCCGTTAGTTGCAAATATTAGGACAATAATTCCCTTATTTCAAAAGTAAAAGACCATAATGCCCCCCAAAGTAAAAAAGAAATTCCCCCTTTCGATACCTTTCTTCCCCGATGAGTTGCAACGGTGAAACCCTTGTTGGTTGACCAGGGATTGTGGGAGAAAAATGAAGGAGAAGAATTAGGAAGGAGAGAAGATAGGGAGTGGGGCCGTCGATGGCCAGAGTGAGAGAGAGAGTCCACCTTTATTCAACAAAATGACGGATGCAAAATCTCCATCTTTTTCTCTCCCAATGCGTTCCATTGATTTTGTAGAATATCCATTGAAGAACCTTCTTTTTGTGGATTCAAGAAAACTCTGTCGGTACATAATTTTTTTTCCTACAAGTTTCTTTCTTCTGCAACCTTTCTTCAATTTTTAGTTTTAGACATTTCTTTTCCTGCTGAATAGCCGCCATTTCAGTTCATTTTATACAGATCTCAGTTTCAGTTTTATTCTTGTTTCCATCTCTGTTTTCATCAGATCTTGATTTTTTCTTCCATTTTTCATCGAGATGTTTGTCTGAAATCCCAATTTTATTCTTCTGTTTCAGTTTCAAAATTAAAATCTAAGTTTCAGTTTCGACAAATTTAAGACAGTTTCGACAAAGAAAAAGGAAGTTGAAGTAGTTACTAGTCAAAACCACAGCTAAAGCTACATTTAGAACCAAAATCAAACCATCAAAACAGAGCAAAACAAGAACAATAAAATGAGGGGAAAGGAAATTTAAGGAAATGTAAGGAAATACAAGGAAAGAAAAAGAAAGAAAGGAAACAACTCTATCAAGAATCAACTATGAACAACAAAAGATCTTTAAAGAAAGAAGGCTTCTGAATGCAACACCCAACAATCAAAAATGACAAAGCAAAATCACGCAATTCACGAGGAAAGTGACAGAAGCCCCAATTCAAAAAGCACGTCTAACAACCCAGAAAAACAAAGTACCCACAACGTGGAATAGAGGAAAAAATAAATTTAAAACTCAACTCTAAGTTTCAATTTTGACAAATTTAAGTTTCAGTCTTCTTCTCATTCTGGAGATCTTCAGCAGGAGAATCGCCTAAATTGTTTGGCTGCACAAAATCGTCGCCCCATATCTTTTGAGAGAGTCGGAAAACCTTCCAATCGTGTAAAGTTTTAAGAGTTACTACTTTACATTTTTTTTTAATTATTTATTGCGAAAAGAAAAAGAATAAAGAACAAGAATTTCCTGCTCGCCAATGAAGAAATTATCACCGGATTTGGAGTCATGAATTTCTATCGTGAATAGAGAATTTCCTACTCGCCAGTTGCCGTCGATGTATTAATGTTTTAAAGTTTTATTTTAATGTTTTAAAGAAAGGGGCAAATTAGTAATTTTTTCTCATTTTAATGTTCTAAAGTTTCAAATAGAAAGGGTAGGAATGACTACTTATATGCTCAGTCAAGTCTGTCAGTTAAATGGGGCCGGTTAGAGTTTCTGGAAACCATTGGTTAGTCAAATTGAATTTGACATAATTTTTGGGGGTTAGATGAAATTTTTTCAAATATTTTTTTATCCCAATCTACCACGTTAGCATGCAAAAGAAATAGGAAAGACATGTTATCTCAAATATAAACAAGTAATTGTCTAGTGTCGATTAACATGTGTTAGATCCACAGTATCTAATTGCTCCTCTGAATTTGAAAGGGAGTCTAATATAGTAATATACCGAAAGTAGAATAAGAAACTAGAAAGAGTTTGTATAGACAGTAGGATTCTCGATAGGTTAAGGCTCTTTTTGCTATCATTTTTGTTTTTGATTTTTGTTTATTTATCACAAATATTTTTGATAAAAAATGAAATATTATTTGAAAATTTTTTAGCATAATAGATTCTAAAATAAAAAATAAATTTGATATTAGATAAACAGAATAATTTTTATATACTCATATTTTTTCCTCACATCTCCTCCCTTTCTCATATCAAGGGAATTCACTTGTGAACAGATTTTTCATCTCTGAAGAAGAAAGCATCCTGCAAGCGAGCTCCCTTCATAGTGCCAATGATCAGCGAGTGAAAGGAATCTTTGATTGGCTGTACTCCATCGAGCTCATATCATCATAGGCATCTCTTAGCAAGTAATGCCTGAAGATAATATTAAAATTTCAATAGAAGAACACTAATAAGAAGAGGGATAAGGAGAGATGAAGGAAGAGAGAACATGCATAAGGCAGAAGATATTTTTTTGATCCACATTGTATTTAAATCTTTGATAGTATTGTCAGTTAGCCTAGTCCCTGAATTATTAATGACATAAATTACAATATACAAAGAAGTAATTTTGGTATTTCACATAGAAATCGGACTAATATTAACTGTGTACCAAAAAAAAAGAAAATTATGGTTAGCTGTCACTTACCTGGGTGATAATTAGTATAGGTGACAACTAGCTTTTTCTTAATTAAATTTTATTTTTTTTTGTTCAAATCTGCCACGTTAGCATCGAGAAGAAATAGGAAAGACATGTTTTCTCAAATAGTAATTAAAACAAGGGAGCCAACTGTCTAGTGTCGACTAACACGTGTCAGATCTACAGTATCTAATTGCTACTCCGAATTTGGAAGGGAGCTTAAATTATCCCGCTCGTAGAAAATAGAAATAGAAAGAGTTTATATAGACAGTTTAGGATTCTAAAAAACTTGACAAACAAGTTAAGGAAGTTTAGACCGGCCAACGTCTATAAATTTAGTTTCATGTGGGGTAGTTTACTCTTGACTTGGCTCTTGACTACTAAACTGAAAGTCTGAAAATCAGAAAGTGAGAGCTATTGGAAGAAAGATTATTATCATCGTCTACATCCGCAACAGCAGCAACAGCAGCTACAAAAATATGATGAAAGAAGGTGTTTTTCGCGAGAAAGTGGAGTCTATTAGTCTTTTGAAATCTCTTCTGCGACTTGGTCGGCGGGAGGAGATCCTGGAGCTGTTATCTGAAGGGTTCTGTGCACGGTGCAAGGGTTTGTTGGAGAGTCGCTTCGAGAATCTCTCTAATGGTAATTAATTATTGTTCTTCTTTGTTTTCCTTTAGGTGTTTTTGTGATGGAAGAGTGAAAAAAGTGAAAAAAAAACAGGGATCCCTTCTGTTTGATTGTCTTTGATTGGATTTAACTCATGCTTCCCTTAATCATGTCTGATAATAGGCTTTGGGAAGAATTGGTATTTGGATTTTTGGACTGTTCATGTGAGTTAATGTAAGCTATTTCAATTTTATTGTTCTGTCTCTTTCCTCTGTCTGGTAGCAAATTAAGCCACTCGAACTCAAATGCCTCACCCGCACCAACTCCCTCAAACACAAGGGAGCGGCAAATTTTGATGTGGTGTTTGGATTGTTTATCTGATTGGACTCTTGGGTTCTTCAGTATTTCTTTGAATTTGTTTAATAGGTTTGAAAATCTTTAATTACCCACTTGCAGGAAAATTTCATGTGATTTTTGTATTGTTTATATGAGTTGATTTGGAGTTTTCATTATTAGCTTTTTTTATTTTTTATTTTTTATTTTATTATTATTATTATTATTATTATTATTATTATTTTATGGAATTCGTTTAATTTTGAGATTAGATTTAGAAATTAATGGTTCATGTGGTGTTTGGATTGTTCATCTTGTTGGACTCTTGGGTATTTCAATATTTCTTTGAATTTGTTTAATGGTTTGATAAGTCTCTAATTACTTATTTGCAGGAAAATTTCATGTGATATTTAGATTGTTTATATGAGTTGATTCTTGGAGTTTTCATTATTATTAATTTATTTTTTTTTGAAATCGTCTAATTTTGAGAATAAATTTAGAAATTAATGGTTCACTTGCAGGAAAATTTTATAAACTATCATCTTCAAATGGTAAATTTTGTTCTGTGGATTCGTTGAACTTGTGTTCACCAGATAAGAGCTCCACATCTTCCAGAAAGAAACGTCACTTGCATGAGCACACTACAGAGAGCTCAGCACAAGCTCTGGAGCCCCTCTCTTCTGCGAGGCACCAGATAAATTATTCTGATAACTTGCCGGCATTGAAGAAACGTTGCCTGCGTGAGCACACTGCCGAGAGCTCAGCACATGCTCTGGAGCCCCTCTCTTCTGCAAGGCACCAGATGAATTATTCTGATAACTTGTCGGCATTGAAGAAACGTCGCTTGCATGAGCACACTGCCGAGAGCTCAGCACAAGCTTTGGAGCCCCTCTCTTCTGCAAGGCACCAGATGAATTATTCAGATAACTTGCCGGCATTGGTAAATTGTCGCCAGCATTCATGGGATGAATCTGAAGCATCACTTAGTGATGAATTCAATGACATGTCACGAGTTAGGAGGAAAGATTTTAAACATTTGAAGATGATTGATGGGAGTCTCATAAATATAGTAAAGGGGCTTGAGCTTCATACCAGGGTTTTCAATGAGCTGGAACAGAAGGAAATTGTTGAGTATGTTTATAAACTACAACGTCTCGGACAGAACGGGTATCTTAGAGGTATATATATCCACTATCTTGGTTTCCCTATTCCTGAATTTATATTTTGTAGCATGCATATTAATATAGTTTGAGATTGTTAGTTTTCTTAATGCAAAAGAAAATTAAAAAATAAAGATAAATAAATAATCTCTCTGACTCAAGAATTAAGATGGATGTTAGAGATGATTCGGTTACCAAGATTTTTTTTACTGTATGTCCACAATT
This sequence comes from Protea cynaroides, assembly GCA_028583415.1. Taxonomy (NCBI): domain Eukaryota; kingdom Viridiplantae; phylum Streptophyta; class Magnoliopsida; order Proteales; family Proteaceae; genus Protea; species Protea cynaroides. The sequence continues at coordinate 87,394,455 of CM053271.1, forward strand.
TGGTGTGCAGTGATCTGCCTAACCAGTTCTCTTGATCTAAAACTTGATATAAACTGGAGGGAACAGGAGGTGTGGAAGCCTTCTTTTCTGCCTTTTTGTAAGGCAATCAAATGAGTCCTTATTGTTGATATTTATACTTCTATCAGGAACATCTTTGGTTATTGTGTTTTAACTTATGATAGGAACATTTAAAGGGCACCTATCACATGGATGGTTCTGCTTGTATGCTGCAGATTATACCATGCCACCTTCTCCACAATCTCTGTTTTTTATCCAGTGAGAGATTTCTTGACCTTGAATGGTACATCAGTTCTCAAATCCTGTGGATTAACTTGACCGTCAATAATTCGGAACTGTAATTGCCAAGTGAACTGTGTATGAACTCTAAATCTACTTGTACACAAAATTGTCCCCTAGGTGACAGGTTTTTAGGGCTGTTATGTAAAGCTTCCTAGGTGGACCATGTAAGAAACCTTAACCCATATAAAAAGTGATCATCTGTGACCTTTTCTTTAAATGTATCTCTTTTTTTATTACATTCATGTATTGGTTCAAGTTATATTGTTACAAGCATATAAAACATATTCATCTGACCTTTTGTCAAAAAATTTACAGCACATACATACTCACAGCCAAAGAAGTGGATGCGTGGTAAAGGGCGTGTTACAATTCAATTTGGTTGTTGCTACAATTATGGAAAGGTAATCTTTTATTTCAGCAGCTGTTGTCTGCAAGTCTTGCTTGTTTTTTTTCCTTTATAGTTGTTGTACTTTCACTTCTTCCTCACAGAGTTTATTTGACAGGACAAAAAAGGGAGCCGTCCTGGTATAATGCGAGATAAGGAAGTTGATCCCTTACCCCCTATGTTTAAGAATATGATCAAGAGATTGGTCAGGTGGCATGTCCTGCCACCAACATGTGTTCCGAACAGTTGCATTGTGAACATTTATGACAAAGACGACTGCATCCCTCCTCACATCGACCACCATGATTTTCTCAGGCCTTTCTGTACTGTTTCATTCTTGACTGAATGCAACATTTTGTTTGGTTCAAGGCTGGAGATTATAGGGCCTGGAGAATTCTCTGGTCAAATTGCCATACCTTTGCCTGTTGGGTATGTAAACTATCTCAGTTGTTATGTCTCGTAACTACCAATTGCCATTTTTTTTGCTTCTCCTTTCAGTTTTTTAAAGAAAAATAAAACCCTGTGACTGTGACTTTTCTAAATTTTTTTTTTGTCACCAACTGGTTAATATACAGTTTTTGTAGTAGGATTTATGTCTTTAACTCTTATTTGGTTCAACATTTAATGGTAAATACTGTGGGAATAGTGAATAGGGGTGGGTAGGGGGTATGTAATAGCCAAAAGAGTGATACTGTTTACTTATGATATTCTCTAATATTTCTCTTGCAGATCAGTATTAGTTTTGAATGGGAATGGTGCTAACATAGCTCAACATTGTGTTCCGGCTGTGCATGGCAAAAGGTAGTGTTATGATTTCATCAAAATTCAATCCTCATGTCTCCTGATTAGCAGAAATGTTGTGTTATTTACTGACTAGTTCTTCCACTGCAGGATTTCTATCACATTCAGAAAGATGGATGTTAGCAAGATGCCATTCAATTTCAGGCATGATCCAGAGTTGCAGGGTCTTCAGCCTCTTGTTTGTTCCCCTTCGACGAGGCCTCCTACGCAGCAGGTTCAACGTCCAAACCTTATTCAGCAAAATAAGAGAGTTTCATACTGATTCTGAGGTTCTTCTGAGGAGAGCTAGCAGTCCTTACTACCTCGAAGAACAAGATTTCCCCCCACCTGGTGGCTCAAAATTCAAGTGGCAGATCAGAACCTAATGTCTCATACCTTTTGAGCATGTCCAAATTTTTTTCAGGAATTTTATTGTTAAGTCATTGATATATACATAGAATACAATGTAAATCTATATCCATTTTTTATTGTTACGAAGGTAGAATTGCTCCTGAATCTCATTATGTCTCCATCTGTTTTTTACTTGGATAAACAACAAGGTGAAAAATGAGAAAACTTGAATTTGATTAATTTATACAACAAAGAATTTGATTTTCTACATTGATAAAACGTTCTGGTGTTATTATGAATCAAATATGTATGTCTGTTCTATGTAACAATCAACTGCATATTTATTAATAATAATATCCATTCATAATAATATAAAAGAAATTTCACTTTCTCACAACTTACCATTAACTTATTTGCTTTAACTTAAAATAAGATGAACAAAAAACTGACAAAAATGTCAACAGATTAGTATGGGGTGGACATAAAATGATATTTAAATAGTCATTGAATCTTTTTTCTAAAGATGATGTTCCACCTCAATGAGGGTTTCCCCGAATGAGGTTATGTCTTATTCAATGATTATGAACAACATGAACAAAGAAGGAAGAACGAAGATGCATCAGCATTCATAAGGCTAATTCTGGTAGGTGTCAAACAAAATATTTTTTTCAAGATGACAATGACACATGCACCAAAGGAACTTTCCTTACCCCTTCCTCCCTCCCCCACTAAAAAAAAGAAAAGCAAAGATCACCAGTCTCCTAGAATGAAGTATAGATCGATCCATTACATTTCACTCAACATGACCAAGAACACGTAGAGATTATAAAAATACATTATTGTGGCTAATAAATTAAAAACTAGTACTAAATCCACTTATTTGTATTGTCTAGTGGAATTTAGAATCATTGGATCATGATTGGATGTTGTCCAACAATAGGAGACGATATAAGTGTGTGGAAATTTGAGCAAGAGGGCATACCTTTGCCCAGTTATGATGGATTCGATTAACAAGGATAAGCCTACGTACATAAGCCCCCACCCTAATTCTTGCAATGGTAAAAGCCTTGTGCATTGAGGGTTAATATTGTCATGTGTGATGATACATTTCATCACCTAATGGGTTGACAGGGTTATTTTCAAAAGGAGGGGAAGTGGTTGACATTATGTACCAAGTGTTTTTTTTTTTTTGGGGAGGGGAGGGGGGGGGACAGATTCCAATCGATTGGGCTTAATCGGTCATCATCAATTAAATACCTTGTACCATGACTAGTATGTTTAATTAATCAGTCCTCATTTGCGAGACATAGACACATCTATATTTAGTTCGATCAATCTCGGTTCATAATTGGTCTTATGCTAATTGGTCTAATTAGCCTATTAATGAGTTTCAATGATCCAAATCAATCCGTCCATAATCAATTATGTTATTCGGTCTTATGTTAATCGTTCCATTTTTTATTTTGTATGAATAATTATTTCTCATGAAGGGTTTGCGAGAACATCCTCTTAATTGCCTTACATCATCAACAACTAAATTGTTAATATTCAATTATATTCCTTACGCAGGAGTAGGACATCAACTTGAACAAATTTCATAATTATCAATCGAGTCAGACCTTCGTTTTGTGAAGAAGAGAGGAGTCGTAAGAGAGGAGTGACTTTCTTTCTTTTTTTTTTTTTTTACTTTTTTGTTCTCCCAAAAAGTTGTTCCAAAACTTGAAAGCAAGGTTTTTGTACTAAAAAATTTTGGATTTTAAAATCATTTTATGAACCGATTCACTATTTAGGAATTCTTGGAATCCAACCTGGTTTATCAAAGGCGATTCTACTCCCAAATGATTCCCTAAGAGTTAGAATCTATGGAATCTAAAATCCGAAATGTTATCAAACAGAGTCTTAATAAATAGTGTGCTAATGCGGATTTTAATCCATCGATCTGATTCAAAGACACAGATGCGGGCTAGAAATTGACACCCTAAATTGCCACTCCCAACTTGGAAAGAAATCTAAATTATACCGCCCGTAGAATTAGAAACTAGAAAGAGTTAATTTGAAGTTAATTTCAACTGGGTACTTCAGTGTCTTCACTCTCTTGACTTTGACTATTGACTAATAAATTGAAGTCTTTGAGTCTTGTCTATTACATTGAAAATAAAAGCCATTGAAGAAGACTGTGATCATTGTCTGCATCTGCAACTGCAGCTACCGAAATATGACGAATGAAGGTGTTTTTGGCGAGAAAGTGGAGTCTGTTACTCTTTTGAAAGCTTTTCAGCAACTTGATCGGCGGGTGGGGATCCTGGAACTGTTATCTGAAGGGTTCTGTGCACGGTGCAGGGGATTGTTGGAGAGTCGCTTTGAGAATATCTCTAATGGTAATTATTGTTCTTCTTTATTTCCTTTAGGTGTTTTTTCTGATGGAAGAGTGAAAAAACAGGAACCCTTTTGTTTGATAGTCTTTGGTTGGATTTAATTTCTGCTTCCCTTAATCATGTCTGATAATAAGCCTTGGGAAGAATGGGTATTTGGATTCCTGGACTGTTCATCTGAGTTAATGTAAGCTATTTCAGTGATTATTCTGTTTCTTTCCTCTGTCGTTCGTTTAATTTTGATATTAAAATTAGAAATCAATGGTTCACGTGGTGTTTGGATTGTTCATCTGATTGGACTCTTGGGTTCTTCAATATTTCTTTGAATTTGTTTAATAGGTTTGACAATTCTTTAAATACCCATTTGCAGGAAAATTTCATGTGATATTGGGATTCTTTATATGAGTTGATTCTTTGAGTTTTTCATTATCATTATTATTATTTTGAATTCGTTTAATTTTGAGATAAAATTTAGAAATTAATGGTTCATTTAGTGTTTGGTTCATCTGATTGGACTCTTGGGTTCTTTGAATTTGTTTAATGGGTTTAACAATTCTTTAATTACCCATTTGCAGGAAAATTTCATGTGATATTTGGATTGTTTATGAGCTGATTCTTCGAGTTTTCATTTTTTTTTTCTGAATTCTTTTGATTTAGAGATTAAGTGTCGAAATTAATGGCTCACTTGCAGGAAATTTTGATATGATATCATCTTCAAATGGTAAATGGTCTAGGAGCTCGTCTGATTTCTGTTCTGCGGATTCGTTGAGCTTGTGTTCACCAGATAAGAGCTCCACATCTTCCCGAAAGAAACGTGGTTTGAATGAGCACACTGCCCAGAGCTCAGCACAAGCTCTGGAGCCCGTCTCTTCAGCAAGGCACCAGATTAATTATTCTGATACCTTGCCGGCCTTGGTGAATCTTCGCCAGCATTCATGGGATGAATATGAACCATCACTTAGGGATGAATTCAATGACATGTCACGAGTTTGGAGGAAGAAAGATTTTGTATATTTGGAGAGGATTAATGGGAGGCCCATAAATATAGTAAAAGGGCTTGAGCTTCATACCAGGGTTTTCAATGAGCTGGAACAGAGGAAAATTGTTGATTATGTCTATAAACTACAACGTCTAGGACAGGAGGGGCATCTTAGAGGTATATATATCCAGTATCTTGGTTTCCATTTTGTTCCTGAAATTATATTTTGTGGATTGTTAGTTTTCTTAATACAAAAGAAAATGGTAAAATATATATATATCCTCTCTCTCAGACCCAAGAGTTAAGATGGGCTCTCAGAGCTGAGTCGGTTACCAGATTCCTTTTACTGTATGGAGTCCACAATTTGGTGTCCAGTGGTCATTTCATTAATTTCCAACCATTTACAGATTGTTCTATCAGGAACATCTTTGGTTATGGTGGTTTAACTTATGATAGGAACATTTATAGGGCATCTATCACATGGTATGCTGCAGATTATACCATGTCACCTTCTCCATAATCTCTTTATTTTTCATTCAGTGAGCAATTTCTTGACCTTGAATGGTGCATAAGTTCTCAAATCCTGTCGATTTTAACTTGACCATCAATAATGCAGAACTGTAAATTTTTTGCCAAGTCAACTGGGTAGGAGCTGTAAATCTACCTGTCCACAAAATTGTCGCCAAGGTTACAGGTTTTTAGGGATTTATGTAAAGACTTCTTAGGTGGACCATGTAGGAAACCTTAACACATAAGTGTTCATTTGTGACATTTTCTTCAAATGTACCTCTTTTTTATTACATTCAGGTTCTGACTCGAGGTATATGTTTACAAGCATATAAAACATATCCATCTGACCTTTTGTCAAAAAATTTACAGCACGTACATACTCACAGCCAAAGAAGTGGATGCGTGGTAAAGGACGTGTTACAATTCAATTTGGTTGTTGCTACAATTATGCAGTGATAACATATCATTTCAGCAGCTGTTGTCTGCAAGTCTTTTGCTTGCATTTTCTTATATATTTGTTGTACTTTCACGTCTTCCTCACAGAGTTTATTTGACAGGACAAAAAAGGGAACCCTCCTGGTATAATCCAAGATGAGGAAGTTGATCCGTTGCCCCTCATGTTCAAGACCATGATCAAGAGATTGGTCAGGTGGCATGTCCTGCCCTCAACATGTGTTCCAAACAGTTGCATAGTAAACATTTATGACAAAGGTGACTGCATCCCTCCTCACATTGACCACCATGATTTTCTCAGGCCTTTTTCTACTGTTTCATTCTTGACTGAATGCGACATTTTGTTCGGTTCAAGCCTGAAGATTGTGGGTCCTGGAGAATTCTCTGGTCAAATTCCCATACATTTGCCTGTTGGGTATGTGAACTGTTTCAATTGTTCTCAATTTCTTTGTTCATCGTATTGGGCCTAGACATTTAAATGAACTGGATAGAAAACCTGACTCTTGCAACTACCAATTGCCATTTTTTTCTACTTCTCCTTTTAGTCTTTTAATGAAAAATAAAACACTGCAACTGCGACATTTCTGAATGTAGTATTTTTTTTTTTTTGTCACCAACTGGTTAATACATAGTTTTGTAGTAGCATTTTGCCTTTGTTTCTTATTTGGTTCACTGTTTAATGGTAAATACTTTGGGATTAGTGATTTGGGGTGATACTATTTACTTATGATATTCTGTAATATTTCTCTTGCAGATCAGTACTAGTTTTGAATGGAAATGGCGCTGACGTAGCTAAACATTGTGTTCCGGGTGTGCCTGGCAAAAGGTTGTGTTATGATTTCATCAAAATTCAAGTCCTACTTTCTCCTGATTAGCAGAAATATTGTGTTATTTACTTACTAGATCTTCCACTGCAGGATCTCCATCACATTCAGAAAGATGGATGTTGACAAGATGCCATTCAATTTCAGGCATGATCCAGAGTTGCAGGGCTTTCAGCCTCTTGTTTACTCCCCTTCAATGAAGTCTCCTGCGCAGCAAGTTCAACGTCCAAACCTTATTCAGAAAAATAAGCAAGTTTCGAGCAATGATTCTGAGGGTCTTCTGGAGAGTGCTAGTAGTACTTACCATTGAGCTAGCAGTACTTACCATTGCGGAGAACAAGATCTCCCTCCACTTGGTGGCTCAAAACTCAAGTGGCAGATCAAAACCTATGTCTCATACCTTCTGAACATATTCGATCTTGTTTTTCATCAATTTTATTGTCCAGTCATTGATATATATACATGGACTACAATGTAAAACTTTTATCCATTTTTTATTTTATAGAAGGTAGAATTGTTCCTCAATCTTGTCTTTCCATCTTTTTTTTTTTATTTGGATAAATAACAAGGTGAAAAATTAGGAAAAAGTGTTGCCGGAATCTGACATGTTAATTGGCCAGATTCCGGCAGGTAGTTCATTGGCCATGTTCCGACAAGTTCACGGGTCAAATTCTGGTGGATGCATCAGTCATGGAGGAGGGTGTTTGAAGATGAGAAAGATAAAAATCAAGTAACTAAAGGAAAAAAAATAGAGAATAAGAAAATAAGCATAGGTCACTCACAAAAGAGAGAGAGAGAGAGAGAGAGAGAGAGAGAGAATAAAACATAACATAAAATATTTATAGGATTGCCATTAGAATGGAATACAACCTTTTATTTTTATTTTTATTTTTCTTTTATTGGTATAAGAAGGATTACAACTTAGTACACTGTGTGAAGGAAGAATAAAACATACAAAAGGATTAACCAAAAGTAGTAAGAATATATGTGCATGTTGCCTCTAGGGTGATTAAATCATTTTCTACATTGATAAAACATGTTCTAGTGTTATCAAGAGTCAATATGTATGTTTATTCTATGTAAAGACCAACTGCATATTTATTAATAACAGTATTCATTCATAATAATAATAATAATAAAAATGAGGTTATGACTTAGTCAATGATTATGAACAACATGAACGAGGAAGGCCGAAGGAAGATGCATCAGCATTCATTAGGATGTAGACCAAAGTCAAACAAAACATTCTTTTGACCATGACAATGACACATGCACCAAAGTTGCCTTCCTTCCTCCTTCCCTCTGCCCTCTAAAAAAAAAGAAAAAGAAAAAGAAAAAAAGATCACCAGTCTTCTAAAACCAAAAGTATAGATTCATTGCAATTCACTCAACATGACACAAAGAACACGTAGGGATTATAAAATACATTATTGTGGTCCATAAATTTAAAATTAGTACTAGATCCACTTATTTGTATTGTGTAGGGAATATTTAAATAAGAGGGCATATTTTGGCATAACAGTAACTTGTTTCATTGTTACTTCCTAGTCATGGACCCATATAACAGGGAGGTAAAGCTGCATATAAGGGTATCAACGGGTCAGTTCGGGTCTATTTCTATTCGGGTTAAACCGGCGAGGATAAAGACTTTCTTTAACTTCGATTCTGATCGACTGGATATTTTTCATAAAGAATCGGTGTCGGGTTTTATAAGTCTAGCCCAAAACATGTTCATTAAGAGTTTGGGCTGGGGTGGGCTGCGCTGGACACAATAACTAACGGGTTGGTTCGGTGTCGGTTTGTTATTGGGCTGAGCTTATTGAGGTGATTTCGGACTGATTTCGGTCCGGACCGGACATATCAGGGTTATTAGGCCCATTTTATGTGTAAAATACATTGCTTATTTTATTATTTCTATCTATTAAATTCAAATCAGTCTTTCTACTTCATAACAATTAATATAATCTTTTTATCTATAGATGCTTAAATTCTTTAATGACAAAACCACCCTCATCTATATTTTACTCTTTTATTTAAAAAAAAAAAACCTTAAAAAGCTTTATTTCATGTTACTAGAGCCTGGATGTAAATTCCGTTTGTTTTTCCAGGACGTTCTATTCTTATTCCGGGATCGAAAGGGATCGAAATTTTTTGTTTCCCAAACTAAATGCAGACAGAAAAAGACGGGTCCCTGCTGTTGGAGTAGATTGGTTCATCCCAGTTGCCGGAGCACTGTAGCTTTGGGTAGAAATGGAGCCGCCCTAATGCAATCAAATTAAACCAAACAATGAGAAACATCCGAAAAAGTTGTAACTACTAACAAATTCGATTGCTTGAGCTTGCGGGTCGGCTTCTTCCTAGTGTTGTTAACTCAATTTTTGAATTTCTTTAGGTTTCATCTATTACAGTGGTTCAGTAGAAGCCACCCGGCATTTGGTAGAGGCTTCTACCTTACATGTGATCAATAATGAGACTTCATCTTTAGGATTTGATCAAAAAGCTTACCTCGGAGGAGGGTCCTGCAATCTTTTAGATCCATGTATTGCAATTTGTGACTCAAAATAATTTCATGTTCAGAATTTTCATTCGTTTATCTTTCATTCTATGCTATATCGAAGAAATCATATTTCAAACTCTAACCTTCCAAAATAAATTCCACCGTAAAGTGAACTTGCTCTCTCGTCTGTTCTGTGCTTGATTTTGATATAGGGGGATAACAACCCCCAATGGAGCGCTGACATGTGTATGGCGTTCGATACATCTTGAAGTGTAAAATCAAACTAGCACCGAACCTCGGAGAGTTGAAGACAGGAATGTCTACTTCGGAGCCTCGGCCAACAGGCCAAATCCAACCTCGAAGGGTCAAAGGCTCGGAGGGTTGGACTCGGAGGGTTGGAGCCTAGAAGAAACAGGGTCTCGAGGATCGGAGCCTCACAGGAGCGGAGCTTCATGGACGAGCCAACTCGACTTGCACCAGCTGTATGTGCGCGTGCAACAAAGGGCCCCACCCGAGAAATCCTCCCTCCAAACGAGAAGATTCCCTACGCATTGACCATGGAGCAATCAACGGGATCCGACTAGGGAGTCAATCCTTGAATGACCCAACATGGAGAGCTTCACCTAATTCCCATGTCAACGGACGTGATCCACGCCCTCAGAGGGAACATCTCGCCTTATCAGGAGAGGTGTTAGACATTCCAAACTTGGATCATCTCTAGCTTATATATTCGAGGATAAACACAGGTAAAAACACACGGAATTTCAACCTCGGAACTTAGATAGAGAAAACCACCAGAATCTCCTTTGATAAAACGGATAGTCTTTTATGTCTATCCCATACTGTTTGTCCATTGAGCTTACTTAGGCATCAGAGTGGTCAGAGGGTGCAACCACCTGATCGTCATTGCGGTGTCTCTACTTCTTGCATTGGAAAACTGATCGAGCTAAGGGCCTACTCCGTTCGGTGCAACAACAATTTGGCGCTATCTATGGGAAATCGATAGTGACTCATATTTCTGAAGTTCAATTAACACTTAGCACCTCTCTTGGTGGATGTAATCAATTGTGACTCAATATCAAAAGAGGATGAGTGCCAACTAGTAGCCCTCAAACAACAATCAGGGGCGGTACCTGTCCCCAAGGAACAACCCCCTAAAGGGCCAGCACCCACCAGAGAGTGCCCCTGGGGTGAATGAAGCCAAAATTTCTGCCGTAGACAATTTCTCTTCTGAAGTGGAAATCTCACCTCTTAACTCCCCTCAATACGTAACGAGGGAGAAATTTGATAATGTGGCGTGCCAACTGGAGATCCTGACAAAGTGGCTCATGGATCAGTCCCTTGCTGCAAATGTTCACCCAGTCCCTGATACTAGGGAACAGAATAGATGCCGAGAAAGAAATCGGGGCCAGTCCGAGCTTCACGGGCATCGAGACCCAATGCTGAATTAGGACCCACCTCAGTATGCAGGTGCTGCGCCAAGAGATGCCCCTATAGCACCTCTGCCTCGACCCCAGGGATCGATAAGTCTTCATTCCCATAGCACTGCAGGTGCCATGCTAGGCGGGTCACGAGGTGTAAGTCAGGAGTCCTCTTCCAACACTTCGGCGGCAAGTACTTACAGGAGCGTAAGCAGAATTGCAGTCTCGGAGCCTTTGGGGTCTCTACCACCTCGCCATGAAGATGTTCAGGTGAGACTTGATGCTGCCAGACTGCAAAGAGCGACAATCGAGGTCCAACCTCGACAAACCTCCGCAAATGTGGAATGCTAGCTCCAAGAGTTGAGGGCCTGTTTACAACGAATGGAAGAAGGTCGACCAAGTCAGGCACGATGGACCTATAACACAGAAAGAGCTCTATCGGAACGCGTAATGAGGATTCTCTTACCTTGAGGCTTCACCATGCCTTCAATGAAAGCCTATGTTGGGACAACAAACCCTGAGCACCACCTTGACTCATATATTGCCCAGATGGCCATCCACGCGTACCCTGAGGAGATTGTTTACCAAGCGTTCCCCTCCACCCTAAAGGGAGTGGGAAGAATATGATACAGTGGCTTACCTAGAAGGTTATCGATTCTTTTGATGAGCTTGTTGGTAGCTTCCTGAACCATTTCCAGAGCCGACGAATGCAAAAAAGATGTCATATAACCTGAGGGACTGTGTAAAGGAGGAAGGCGAGACGCTCAAAACCTTCCTCGACAGGTTCAACTTGGAGGCCTTGCAGATTAAGGGCCTTGAGGATTCAGTTCATAAGACCACCCTTGAAGGCGGTATCAAGGATCCAAACCTGACCTTCTCCTTGGCCAAGAAGCCAGCCAATACCTTGGCCGAACTTCAGGCGAGGTGTAAAAAAGTATGTAATGGCCAATTTGGCCACCAAAAAAGACTCAACCGCTCAGAAGCTGCTCCCAACCTCGGAGAAGAAAGAGCGGAGAAGCAGAAGGATACTCCTGTTAAGGGGGAATCATCCAAGAAGCAAAAGAGAGAAAAGAGAATAGGAGAAGAAGCCCCAAACTTCCAGCCTTATGACGATTACCATCCACTATGAAAGACTCCGGCGGAAATCTACTTGGTCAAAATCTCAGACGACCTTCCGAAAACATGGAAGGATGAGTCCAGATGCGTGGACCAGAAACTCACGCCTGTTTTATGTTTTTCACAATGAGCATGAGCATAGAACAAATGAGTGTCGATGCCTTCAAGATGTCATTGAGGAGCTGATGCAGAAAGGCAAGCTCACACGATATGGACAAAAAGAGGCCAGCTCCCCCTAGCACGCAAGCTATCACTTCTGAACCTGATGACTGCCAGACAGAAGCAGGAATGGAAAAAGGAAGAAAAGATGATGAGGATGGAGAGAACAGAGGTGCGGAGAACATACCCTCGCCCTTGAGGCCCAGCATCGGGGCTATATACATGATAAAGGCAATGCCTTTGCACCAAGTAAAGGAGGCGAGGCAGGATGGAAAACAGGTGGAGTCTGCATACCTGACCAGATGCAATTTTGAATACCTTATGGGTCCAATGCTTTAACGAAGGAACCCCTATTAAACCTGCTTATGGGCGAGGTGGTCCCAAGGCTAAAGCACTCCTAGAGTATTGGGTGAAGCGATACCAACAAGACCTTTCAAGGGTTGAGATCGGACTCCCCCAGCACGTCACGACTGTCGACCTCGATTCTCTGGTTCAACGAGTTTAACTGGTTATTCCAGATTCATAAGTCATTACTGGAGGATCCGCAGCAAGTAACACATCACCAGAGAATTAGATCGGATTGAGCTTGCTCCAAAAAAAGTTGAGAATGGGCAATCTTATGATCTTCAGTGACGACGACCTCATAAACATTGTATCACCCTATGAGGATGCCCTCGTGATCACTTCAGTGATAGCGGACTTCGATGTCAGTTGAATAATGGTCGACACAGAAAGTGCGGCTTACATCCTATACTACCACACTTTCCAAAGAATAAAATTCACTCATGAAATGCTTGGGCCTGCAGTATACTCCTTGACTTGATTCACTGGTGATTCTGTATGCGTGAAGGGAGGGATCTGACTCCCCTTCATGATTGGGAGTAAGTCAGCTCAAAAAGTGATTAATGTAGAATTCTTGGTAGTCGACCTCCGAGCCAGCTAAAACGTTGTCCTTGGGCGCCCATCCTTACATAGGCTACGAAGCTACCTATCTACTTTCTACCAGGTCATAAAATTCCCCACAGATCATGGCACTGGAGAGTACAGAGGAGATCAAAGAATCTCGAGGCAATGCTACGAGGTTGAGTTGGGACAAAATACTAAAGGTGTAGACCTTGACGAGACAAAAGAAGGGAACAAGGATGCCAAGGGGAAAGGGAAAGCATCGGTGCAGTCCATCATAGTGGAGGACCTCCGACACGATCTTCACCAGGAGTAGGGGACACTTGCCGAAGTGCTGCTACAAATTCCCCTTTTAGAAGATTGTCCAGAGTGCACCTTCCTAATCGGTGCTTCCCTACAAGGGAAAATTCCTAAAGTCCTCATTGCCTTCATCAAGAAAAATGCAGATGTATTAGCATGGTCGACAGCAGACATGTCGGGCATTGACAGAAAGCTCATGGAGCCTCACCTGTGTAAGACCCGCACTCCATTAATCTGGTCTAAACATGTCGTGTTAGGTCTTCCCATCATAACCGGCTCAAGCGAACCAACTGTATGAAGGAACCATAAAAGTCAGGTATGGAAACTTTGTTTCGTAGGTTGTTCGGTCAGAAAAATGGGATTGTCTGGTCCTTGTATTGGGCGACCGGTCAGTCGTCCGGTCAAGCCCAGAGTCCCACTTCGAGATTAAGAAGGTTTCCTAATTTGAGGAGATTACTCTCTTAATTAAGAGAGGACTCTATATGGAGACTTTCTCTTTATATAGAGGACATCCCTCTATCTTTTCCTTCTCTTTTGATCATTCTCAAACCCTAAAGCTGAGAGGAAGAGGGGAGAAGAAGGAGAAGGAAGATTGGAGAGGAAGAAAGCTTGAGGAAAAGAAAGAAATCTCTATAGAAGAAGAAGTTATCGTCGGTTTCAAACCCACTACGTCGAGAAGCCAACAGTAAGTCCTCTATTCTATAGAAAGTTAGGACTTGATTCGGATTGGGATATCAATCACAGTGCTGGTAGATCGAAACCAACACAATGATTATAATTATAGGATCTCCCATATAAAATTCATAACAAATTATAGAAGTTAGGGTTTCTTTGAAGGACCAACCCCAAAGAAATTAATAACCATAGAATGGTTTAGGATGAATCCCATTGATGAGCCAAAGAATCGACTCAGAGAGAAGACGGACTGAAGACAGCTTGAAGGTTATCCGATCCCTATTGACTGGAAGGTTAAATGCTAGACCAGACAGGCGACTGGTCACTCTCAAAAAGTCTAATAGGGTTTGTTAGGATGGCTGATTAGTCGGTCAATGCATGACCAGTCATGATACTGAACAATGTCCAGAAGGCCTAAATTAGAGATCCGATAATGAAATAGTGCACTGTAACTTGATGAAATGGAATTTTAATTAAACCTTACTAATTGTTTAGGTTTCCAACTAGTCCAAGATAGCTTTTAAGGCTTGAAAAGGAACAACAACACTCTACAGGTGAGGAAACAAGACCTAAACTAATTGGTTAATAACAAGCTACCCTTATGTTTCTGTTTATTGTTATTGCCATGTTTGTGCATATAACATGTCATCTAATATTGTTTATTTACTACTCATGCATATTTTATTTTTTGTTAAATTATGATGATGATGAATAAGATAGACATGTGCTTGTGTGTGGTCAGTGTGTTGAATGGAAAGAGGTTGTAGCATCAAACCATTCACCACATTGACATCGTCATATCGTCGTTACTTTAGCAGACTTATTATATCATAGGGTATTAGGGGGTAATCGTGGTGTGTAACTATAGCTCTGCCTCTATCTCTGTGTCATATTGAAAGATGCTGGGATAAGGCATTGGATACATTTGATGATATCTAAGATTGGTTAAACACGAACCCAGTTTGCAAGCCCTCGCTAGTAGGGGCATACGTACTGGTATGGGATAAAGTATCAGGGGTGGTGTTGGAGGTGTGGGATCCGTTAGGCTCTAGCTCTATCTCTATTCTGTAGTGAGTGATGTGGGACGACAAAGGTGTGTGATCTGTTGGGTGTGCTCACACTCTCGTATATGGAGGTGTGGTGACTGCCTATCCTTACCATAGTATATTGTAAACTTAAATCAGACCAAAGATATGAATTTAACATCATGCATATGTTTGCTGCATTATTTTGTTTACTCATTGAGCTAAGTTGTGAGCTAATCTGATGATATCGTATTCTTTTAGCTGATGATACAGGTACAACTATTGAAGATTACATGAATGCGCCATCTTATTGACACGTGGTTGTTGTGAACGTGCAAGCAATGGAAGATGAGAATGACTCCTCATGTGAGTGTTTTCACTATGTTTACGTTTAGTGTTTTATTTCATATTTTGATTTATGGATTTGTAATCAGATATTTATTTATGTTTTGGTTTACAATTGATAACTGGATTATTAAATATTTATCATTAGACTCTCAGTTCATAATAATAAAGACTTCTGTTATTATTTATAATCTCTGATTGTGATGTAGATACGTATGGTTTAATTGTTGGCACGGTCTTATGTGATCCTGGCTTGAGCTGTTGGTTCATATGACAATTCATTCACACTTCTAGTTCGTCCAGAATTGGAGTGTAATAGCCTGTCTGTTGACCTCCAGCATTGTCCTGTGAGGAAAGAAGATAAGCTTTGCCCCAGAAAGGCAGGTCATTATAAATGAAGAAGTGGAAAAGCTTCTCCAGGCAGGGTTCATTAGAGAGGTAAAATACCCCGAATGGCTGTCAAATGTTGTAATGGTTCCAAAGTCAGGGAATCGTTGAAGAATTTGTATAGACTTTATTGACCTAAATAAAGCGTGTCCCAAAGATAGCTACCCCCTGCCTCAGATTAATCAATTGATAGATGCCACCTCTGGGTCACGAGCTATTGTCAGTCATGGATGCCTACTCGGGATACAACCAAATCTCGATGTGTCAAGAGGATGAGGAAAGCACCAATTTCATTACTAGTCAGGGAACATATTGCTATAAAATAATGCCCTTAGGCTTAAAAAATGCTGAAGCCACCTACAAGAGGCTAGTAAACAAAGTCTTCAGGGATCAAATAGGAAAAAACATGGAGGTATACGTTGATGATTTTCTCATAAAGAGTTTAAAAGTAAGGACACACATCGATGACCTCAGCAGGGACTTTGGGTCCTCCGCAAGAACAAGATAAAGCTAAACCCATCAAGTATGCCTTTGGAGTATTATCAGGAAAATTTTTAGGCTTCATGGTGTCGCAATGAGGGATTGAAGCCAACCCCACAAAAATAGAGGCCATCTAGAACATGAAGGCTCCCAAAAATATGAAACAGGTGCAAGAGTTGACAGGAAGGGTCGTAGCCCTTCGCCACTTCATGTCGAGGTCCCTAGATCGCTGCTTGCCCTCCATCAAAACCCTCAAAGGTAACAAGAAGTTCAAATGGACCCCTGAATGCTAGTTGGCATTTTTGGAGTTGAAAAAATATCTATTGACTGCGCCAATACTAGTAAAGCCTGAGCCTGGAGATGAGCTCTAGCTACTTAGCTGTCTCATCTGTAGCAGTTAATGGAGTGTTGGTCAAGGAGGTCGACAAGATACAATGATCAATATATTATGTGAGCAAAATGCTTTTGGAGACAGAAACTAGGTATCAAACCATAGAGAAGCATGCGTTGGCATTGGTCACCAACTCCCCCACCCTTAAAAGAAATTTCATCCCCGAAATTTGCATGTAGGTCTCATAACTCCCCCACACCTAAAAGAAATTTTGGCCTCGAAATTTGCACATACCTTATTCATCGAATATGTTAGGATACTCCTTTCGCATAGTGTTCTCTTCCTCCCAAGTGATTTCTTCTACATCTTGGCTTTTCTAATGCACTTTGACGTAATGGATATCCTTGCTTTGGAGATGTTGTACCTTTCAGCTTGTGAGCATCACAGGTAGTACTTCAAATGTCAAGTCCTCTGTCAAGTCTGGTGGGTCTGCTGTCAAGATGTGCAATGGATCCCTGACATACTTCTTTAATAAAAAAACATGGAACACATCATGAACGTTTGACATGGATGGTGGTAAAGCCAGTTGATATGCCACTTTACCATGTCTGGTCAAAATCTCGTATGGTCCCACATACCTGGGGCATAGCTTTTCCTTCTTACCGAACCGTTTCAGACCTCGCACAAGTGATATCTTCAAGAACACCTTGTCACCCACTGCAAACTCCAGATCTCGACGTCGGTTATCCGCAAAGTGCTTTTGTCAAACTTGAGCTGTCTTCACTCTTTCCTTAATTTGATCAATCACTCGACTAGTTTCTTCTACGAACTTCGGTCCTACAATCATTCTCTCTCTCACCTCATTCCATGATAGAGGTGTACGAAATTTCTTCCCATAGAGTGCCTCATATGGAGCCATTTGGATCGTAGTTTGGTAACTATTGTTATAAGAAAACTCGATGAGCAATAGCTTTTCGTCCCAAGCTCCTTTAAAGTCTAGGGCACACGCTCGGAGTATATCCTCCAAGATTTGAATAGTTCTTTCTGACTGCTTGTCTATTTGAGGATGAAAAGTTGTACTAAACTTCAACTTGGTTCCCATGGCTTTCTGTAATCCTTCCCCGAACATTGATGTAAAACGGGGATCTCTATCAGATACTATACTCTCTGCGACACTGTGAAGTCTAACTATATTGTCCATATACAACTTGGCTAGCTTATCCATGGTATACTGAGGTCTGACAGCGATGAAGTGAGTTGTCTTTGTAAGTCGAATGACTATAACCCACACGGCATCCACTGACCTTGGTGTCAGGGGTAGGCCTATAAGACCTGCACTCCGTGAATCCGATCTAAACCTTGATTTCATGTTGTAACAGGACTTCCGATCATCACCGGGCCAGACGGGACGAGCGGATGACAATCGGGTACAAAATCGGACACACCAGACCAACTTAAGTACGAATTTCTTTCATACCGGTCGATGGTACCGGTCTATGGTACCGGTCGACCGGTATGGTCTGCGCAGCAGACTACCAAGATCCGGAATTGGATCTTTGTGGGTCCCACTTTTCCAATTCCAAATCTTAAGACTTTTCTAATCCTAAGAGGCTTCCAAAACCTAATTCCTAGCCTATTTAAACCCCTCTAAGCCTCCTAGAATCCCTTCCATTGATCCTCACAAACCCTAGAGAGGAGAAGGAGATTGGAGAAGGAGAAGGACCTAGGAAGAAGAAGGAAGTGCCGCCATTGCCGTTCACGACCCTCACCTTACGCCAGTCGACGGTAAGTGTTTTGAATCATTCCTCTTACATTGTGACTCTAGGATAGTTAGTATGGTTGGATCAATACCATGCAAAGCAGGTATTGATCTAAACCCTAATTGGCCATTAAACCCTAATTTGCCGTCAAATCCTAGATTCGAGTTCTAGGATGATTATCATCAAAACTAGACTTGAATGTGTTTGAGATAACTCTAACTCAAAGCTCAGACTTAGAATGGATAGGAGAAACCCTGGAAATCCATGGAGATTGATCGACGACAGTTGAAAAACCTAATGTATGGTCTTCCGAAGACATACCGATCGACCATACCGGTCGCTAGTTTTCCCATAGAGCTGCGACCGGTATGTTGCGATCGGTCAGCTCTGAAAGGCTGGTTTTGAACTCTGTTGGTTTTATGACCAACGTGAAACCCTAAGAAACTATTCTAATTGAACCCTAATATAATGTAGGACTCTGTGATAGCACGTTTGGATCTTGCGACGTGGAGCAAGCTATCAAACGAGCGTCAGGCAAGGGAATCTGACCTAAACCCTAATAAATAAAGGACAGTAAAATATTGTTAATAATAACCTTGAATACATGATGTGATGGTTGTGCATATTCACATGTCATCTTTTATTTCTAGTTATTATTATTGTTCATGCATATTCCATATGATAGGATGTGATTGTTAGGCATGTGGTTGTTTTCGTTGGTGTGTGGAATGGGAAGGGCCTGGGGCCTAGGATCATTCCTCACACTAGCACCTTTTTGTAGTATTCTATCTTAGCATGCTTGGTGCGGGTAGGGCATCAGGGGAAGGTCGTGGTACTGTGGTCTCTGGCCTGGCCACGATGTTGTGGCATTGTGGTCTCTGACATGTGGTCTCTGGCCTGGCCACGATGCTTTAGCTCTATCTCTATGCCGTAGGGAGTTATGTTGGGATAGGGTCTACTTGCGTATTGTTCTGTCTTAGTATGTTTGATGCGGGTAGGGCATCAGGGGGAGGTGTGGCATTGTGGTCTCCAGCCCGGCCACCACGCTCTAGCTCTATCTCTATGCCGTAGTGAGCTGTACTAGGATGGAGCCTACAGTGATGACATATAGGATTGGTTAGTTGCAAGCCCAGTTTGCAAGCCCTAGCCAGTAGGGGCTTATGTATTGGTATGGGTGGAGTATCAGGGGAGGTAGTGGATGCCTTAGCTCTATCTTTATTCCATGATGGGTGCATGTGGGTCGGTGGTGGTGTGATCTACTGTGCGATGCTACACACTCGTGTATAGAGGTGCGGGGGCCTCCAATCCTTTCTATATCACATTGCAAACTTAAACCAGACCACAACATAAAATGATTGTTACTCATGTATAATATTATGAAACTGTCTGAGGGTCTTACTGAGCTAAGTTATGAGCTCACCCTTTGTATATACATTATTTTTAGATGTTGATGTAGGTTACACGGTGGACGACTATTGGAACGCTCCGACGTATGGTGGCGTGGTTACTCTGGATGTACAGGCAGGAGAGGATGAGCATGACGCTTCATTCGAGTGTTCTTTCTACGTGTACCTTTGATTTTATTTATTTATTTAAGTTATTTTCAGTTGGATTAAAGAGATGTAAAGATATTTAGTTTATGTTTAGAATTTGAATAATTGATTATTTTATTTAAATTTATCAATAGATACTCAGTTCATTCTATTTAATGACTTTCATTGTATTATTTGTATTCTGATTGTGGTTATGTGCAATGGTTTGTATGAGTGGACACGGTCTTATCGAGAACTTGGTGTGAACCGTTGGTTTAGTGGTGGTTCATTCACACTTCTGGTTCAGTCAAAATTGGGGTATGACAACTTGGTATCAGAGCTCTCGGGCTCTGTCCAACAAACCATATTGCACTTAACTAAGTTGATGAACTGAGATAGGAAAATTAAAAATCTTAATACAAACACACTATAAGCACTGTTTGATGCCTGAGACTAAAACGGAAGAGCACAATGTACTATACTAAAGGTGAAATTAATAAACAGTCATGCTCTAGATAGGAACCATAATGACAGGTGAGAAAAATCATAAACTTCCACTAAATTGAAAAGAAACTGTAACAAGAGTATAATATAGAACATCCAAAGAGCTAGATAGGTTTATATAGGATGCGGTGCATTATTGACTTACTCTTATGATTATTGGGGATATACATACCTGATAATAATTCTCGTACCTTGACAGAATACCTTCTTGATTCAACCTATCAATTGAAGTTATAGATGTTATTTCCTTAGAATTAGTCCTGATTATACCAATCTAAGCTACTCCTATGATCGACACCATGAATAGAGATATGAACCGAATGAACATTTAAAGGTTTAATCATTCCGAATGTACATCTTTTTTATTTTATACCTGATTTACTGATGTACCAAAACTTCTCCAGATATACTCCTGTAGTGCCTTGACCAATGGCACTATATACTCGATAGAACCTATAACCATGAGGTTAAGAACTGTAAAACCTCTATTTCTATATATTTAGACCACCGTGTAACTTAACGACCTTTGGATGCTGGTTGGATTACCATAGATATACTCCTGATCCTTTAACCTAAGTTCACTAGATAAAACAAGTGTTCTTCATCATACTGAGTTTGAAAGAAGGAAATGAATCACTTTTGAATAAACATTCTGATTCTTATATTCCTTGACATCCGTTGATAGAGATACTTAGTTAATAAGGGAATTATTGGATGGGAGATGATTAAATTCAGATTAGATTCTATAGCCAAGGAACCTCAGATGAAGTAATGGAGGATTTGTTTCGAGATTGCTGAATCGATGGATTTGTGTCATGATCTGTAAAAGAGTGCATAAGCAGGAAGTGAGAACTATCAAGAGTAGCCAGTAAAGAAATAGATAGCACTCAAGTAGAGTTAAAGATGACTATATCGGTATGAATTTTGACAAGACAGAAGGTTTCTAAAGACAGATCTAAGAGTGGATACAAGGATGAAGTCAAAAATTATGGCATTGATAGTATTTAGATTAGTACAAGTAATACGGAGTTATGCCCAATGTCAAGTGAGATGATTAAGTCAAGACCAAAAGAGTTTGACTGAATTAATGAATTTATAAGCATATACCCTAATGCTTATAGATTGACTTGGGATATGTAATGAGTAAATAGTCAGAAGATGCTTTTCGAGACATATGAAAGAGAGATAAAGGTAGAACATCAGTGATAAAAGAGATGTAAGTTACAGAGTGCAATATGAGATTTTGACGATAATCTTTGAAAAATCATAAGAGATGAAGGAACTAGACAAGCTCTTAAAACCATTATACTAGATTTCGCTAGTTCAAGCTCTTTTGGACTAGATGTTGTAGTGGGTAAGTGTTATGAACATTGTCTGAATCATATGGATGTAGAGAATTTAGATGCAACCTAAATCGACTTGAGATGGCAGACTTTGACATCATCTTGGGAATAGACTGATTGTCTCAACACTCTGCAAGTGATTATGTGCATAGAAGAGGTTATCAATTAAGAACAACGATGGCACGTAAATTGGTTTTATTGGAAGCATATTGCTTAGGAAGCGAAAGCTCATCCTCTCTACACGAAAGGCAAAGAGATGCTTTGAAAAGAAAGGAGTTAGATATATGGCATCTGTGGTAAATGCTACCAAAGAAACACCACAGATGGAAGATACTGATGTGATGCATAAATTCCCTGATGTATTTTCAAGAGACTTACCCGGGTTGCCACCTGATCATGTAACTGAGTTCGTTATCGACTTATTGCCAGGGTTGACGCCGGTGTCTAAAGCACCATACAGGATGGTCCCTACAAAATTAAAGGAGCTGAAGACCCAATTACAAGAACTATTAGATAAGGGTTTCATATGACCAAGCATATCGCCATGGGGAGCACCTGTATTATTGGTTAAGAAGAAGGACGGTAGTGTACGGCTATGTATCGACTACCGAGAATTGAACAAGTTAACCATCAAGAATCGATATCCTTTGCCTAGGATCGATGATCTGTTTGATCAATTACAGGGTGCAAAGGTTTTCTCGAAAATTGATCTCAGATCAGGGTATCACCAACTGAAGATCAAGGCCGGAGATATCCCAAAGACTGCTTTCAGGACAAGGTATGGGCATTATGAGTTTCTAGTTATGTCGTTCGGGTTGACCAATGCCCCAGCGTCATTCATGGAACTGATGAACCGAGTGTTTCATGATATGTTGGACACTTCGGTCATCGTATTCATCGATGACATATTGGTCTACTCAAAGGACAGGGAGGCTCATACGACATATTTGAGAGCAGCCCTACAACGGCTGAGAAGGGAGAAGCCTTATGCCAAGTTTAAGAAGTGTGAATTTTGGCTGAAGGAGGTGGCTTTCTTGGGCTATGTAGTATCTGAAGATGGTATCAAGGTAGATCCAAGTAAGATAGCTGCTATAGTAGGATGGAAAGCACCAAAATCAGTTGCGGAGATTCGTAGTTTCCTTGGATTGGCTGGTTACTATAGAAGATTCGTGGAAGACTACTCAAGGATCGCCGTTCCACTTACCCGACTAACCAAGAAGGGAGAGAAGTTTATATGGTCAGAGGAGTGCGAGAAATGCTTTCAGACTTTGAAGTCAAGACTAGTCTCTACACCTATCTTGACCATCCCAGTACCAAGCTTACCGTTTACCTTATATATGGATGCTTCAGGATTGGGTCTTGGATGTGTATTGATGCAAGGAGAACAGGTGATTGCCTACGCATCAAGATAATTGAAAGAGCATGAGAAGAACTATCCTACACATGACTTGGAGTTGGCAGCGGTAATACATGCAATCAAGACTTGGAGACACTACCTCTACGGTGAAAAGTTCCAGATTAAGTCAGATCACAAGAGCTTAACCTATCTTTTCACTCAGAAGGACCTGAATATGAGACAGAGGAGATGGCTGGAGTTATTAAAAGATTATGATTGTGACATCCAGTACCATCCGGATAAGGCAAATATTGTGGCTGACGCCCTAAGCAGAAAGTGGGCAATGAAACCGGAGGCAGGACCAAGTAAAAATACTGCATTATGTGCTGCAGCCTCGAGCTCAATAGAGAATGATGAAGAGTATATAATAGAGACTGCAAGAGATCCAGTGGAACATGACTTAATTCATAAGTTCACATTGATGTTCGCAGCCTTGAAGATCTCATTGGATCTCATAGATGAGGTCAAAGTAGCAATCCTACAGGATCCACATCTCAAGACGGTACAAGAAGACCTAGAGAAAGGTAACAGCAATCCTGACTTTACCTTGGATTCAGACAAGGTACTCAGGTATCGTGGACAATTATGTATACCTGAGAGTGAGAACTTAAATATCAGAGATCGAGTTATGACATAAGCTCATTACACTTCATACTCGGTACATCCATGAAGCACCAAAATGTATCATGATTTAAGAAGATTATATTGGTGGAGGAGTATGAAAGCAAATATAGCTCGTTTCGTATTCCAATGTCTGAATTGCCAGCAAGTTAAAGCGAAAAGGCAGAGACCCGCAGGTTTACTGCAACCATTATCGAAACCTACTTGGAAGTGGGATTGTATCACAATGGATTTCGTCACTGTCCTACCCTTGACACCAAGGTCGGTGGATGCAGTTTGGGTTATAGTCGATCGACTCACCAAGATAGCTTGATTCATTGCGGTTAGACCTCGGTATACCATGGAGAAGCTGGCCAAGCTATATGTAGATAACATAGTCAGACTTCATGGCATCCTAGATAGTATAGTATCTGATAGAGATCCCCATTTTACATCAAAGTTCTGGGAAGGATTACAGAAAGCTATGGGAACAAAGTTGAAGTTCAGTACAACTTTTCACCCTTAGACGGACGGGCAGTCAGAACAAACCATTCAAATTTTAGAAGACATGCTCCGAGCATGTGCCCTAGATTTTAAGGGAGCCTGGGACGAGAAGCTATCGCTTATCGAGTTTGCTCATAACAACAGCTACCACGCTACAATCCAAATGGCTCCATATGAAGCACTCTATGGGAAGAAGTATCGTACACCTCTGTTATGGAATATGGTGGGAGAAAGAAGAATTGTAGGACCAGAGTTCGTCAAAGAAACTTGTCGAGTGATTGATCAGATCAAGGAAAAAGTGAAGACAGCTCAAGTTCGACAGAAGCACTATGCGGATAACAGACGTCGAGATCTGGAGTTTGCAGTGGGTGACAAGGTATTCCTGAAGATATCACCCGTGCGAGGTCTGAAAAGGTTTGGTAAGAAGGGGAAGCTATGCCCCAGGTATGTGGGACCATACGAGATATTGACCAGACGTGGTAATGTGGCATATCAATTGGCCCTACCACCATCTATATCAAGTGTCCATGATGTGTTCCATGTATCATTATTGAAGAAATATGTCAGGGATCCATCACACATCTTGACAGCAGACCCTCCAGACTTGATAGAAGACTTAACATTTGAAGTGGTACCTATGATGCTCTCAAGCCGAAAGGTACAGCAACTTCGAAGCAAGGATATCCATTATGTGAAGGTGCATTGGAAAAGCCAAGATGTCGAAGAAATTACTTGGGAAGAGGAGAGCGCGATGAGAAAGGAGTACCCGAGCCTTTTCGACGATCAAGGTACGTTCAAATTTCGAGGCCAAAATTTTTTTAAGGGTGAGGGAGTTGTGAGACCTACATGCAAATTTTGGGGACGAAATTTCTTTTAAAGGTGGGGGAGTTGTAAGACCCGCACTCTGTGAACCCGATCTAAACCTTGATTTCATGTCGTAACAGGTCTTCCGATCATCACCGGGCCAGACGAGACGAGGGGATGACAATCAGGTATGAAATTGGACCAACCAGACCAACTTAAGTATGAATTTCTTTCATACCGGTCGATGGTACCGGTCTATGGTACCGGTTGACCGGTATGGTCTGCGCAGCAGACTACCAAGATCTGGAATTGGATCTCTGTGGGTCCCACTTTCCCAATTCCAAATCCTAAGACTTTCCTAATCCTAAGAGGCTTCCTAAACCTAATTCCTAGCCTATTTAAACCCCTCTAAGCCTCCTAGAATCCCTTCCATTGATCCTCACAAACCCTAGAGAGGAGAAGGTGATTGGAGAAGGAGAATGAGCTAGGAAGAAGAAGGAAGTGCCGCCATTGCCGTTCGACGATGCTCACCTTACGCCAGTCGACGGTGAGTGTTTTAAATCATTCCTCTTACATTGTGACTCTAGGATAGTTAGTATGGTTGGATCAATACCATGCAAAGCAGGTATTGATCTAAACCCTAATTGGCTATTAAACCCTAATTTGTCGTCAAACCCTAGATTCGAGTTCTAGGATGATTATCATCAAAATTAAACTTGAATGAGTTGGAGATAACTCTAACTCAAAGCTCAGACTTAGAATGGATAGAAGAAACCCTGGAAATCCATGGAGATTGATCGACGGCAGTTGAAAAACCTAATGTATGGTCTTTCGGAGACATACCGGTCGACTATACCGGTCGCTAGTTTTCCCACAGAGCTGCGACCGGTATGTTGCGACCGGTCAGCTCTGAAAGGCTGGTTTTGAACTCTGTTGGTTTTCTGACCAATGTGAAACCCTAAGAAACTATTCTAATTGAACCCTAATGTAATGTAGGACTCGGATAGCATGTTTGATCTTGCGAGGAGCAAGCTATCAAACGAGCGCCGTAAGGGAATCCGACCTAAACCCTAATAAATAAAGGGACAAGAAAACGTTGTTAATAATAACCCCGAATACATGATGTTGGTTGTGCATATTCACGTCATCTTTATTTCCAGCTATTATTATTGTTCATGCATATTCCATATGATAGGATGTGATTGTTAGGCATGTGGTTGTTTTCGTTGGTGTGTGGAATGGGAAGGGCCTGGGGCCTGGGATCATTCCTCACACTGGCACCTTTTTGTAGTATTCTATCTTAGCATGCTTGGTATGGGTAGGGCATTAGGGAAAGGTCGTGGTACTGTGGTCTCTGGCATGTGGTCGCTGGCTTGGCCATGATGTTGTGGCACTGTGGTCTCTACATGTGGTCTCTGGCCTGGCCACGATGCTTTAGCTCTATCTCTATGTCGTAGGGAGTTATGCTGGGATAGGGTCTACTTGCGTATTGTTCTGTCTTAGTATGCTTAATGCGGGTAGGGCATCAGGGGGAGGTATGGCATTGTGGTCTCCAGTCCGGCCACCATGCTCTAGCTCTATCTCTATGCCGTAGTGAGCTGTACTAGGATGGAGCCTATAGTGATGACATATAGGATTGGTTAGTTGCGAGCCCAGTTTGCAAGCCCTAGCTAGTAGGGGCTTATGTATTGGCATGGGTAGAGTATCAGGGGAGGTAGTGGATGCCTTAGCTCTATCTCTATTCCATGATGGGTGCATGTGGGTCGGTGGTGGTGTGATCTACTGTGCGATGCTACACACTTGTGTATAGAGGTGCAGGGGCCTCCAATCATTTCCATAGCACATTGCAAACTTAAACCAGACCACAACATAAAATGATTGTTACTCATGCATAATATTATGAACTGTTCGATTGTCTGAGCTAAGTTGTGAGCTCACCCTTTGTATATACATTGTTTTTAGATGTTAATGTAGGTTACACGGTGGACGACTATGTGAACACTCCGGCGTATGGTGGCGTGGCTGCTCTGGATGTACAGGCAGGAGAGGACGAGCATGACGCTTCATGCGAGTGTTCTTTCTGCGTGTACCTTTGATTTTATTTATTTATTTCAGTTATTTTCAGTTGGATTAAAGAGATGTAAAGACATTTAGTTTATGTTTGGAATTTGAATAATTGATTACTTTATTTAAATTTATTAATAGATACTCATCATCTATTTAAAGACTTCCAGATTTTTGTATCCGATTGTGGTTATGTGCAATGGTTGGGGGGGGGGGGTAGGTGTTGTCCCCTCCTTTGTGGCGACCCTTGGTCCGGCTGGGTTTCTTTCACTTCCCCCCTCCCCTTTTGGGGGGGGTGGGGGGGTAGGGGAATAAATTAAAAATATATTTAAAACCCCCCCCCCTCTCGGCCGGTGTGGGTTTGGAAAAAAAACACCCCGCCCCGCCTCTTTCTTTTTCACTTGCCGGCAATTTAGACATTGAATACAAATCGAACTACATCCCTCCATACCCCTCCACCAATATAATCTTCTTAAATCATGGTACATCTTGGTGCCCCCCGGATCCGAACCAAATATGGGATATAATGGGCTTCGTGCAGCCCCCCCCCCCCCGGGGGGTCCCCCCCCCCCCCTTTGGGTTACATGTTCCACTGGATCTTCTGCAGTCTCTAATATATATTCTTCTTCATTCTCTATTGAGCCTGAGGCTGCAGCACATAGTGCAGCATTTGTACTAGGTCCTGCTTCAGGTTTCAATGCCCACTTTCTACTTAAGGCATCAGCTACAATGTTTGCCTTACTCGGATGGTATTGGATGTCACAATCATAATCTTTTAATAGCTCCAGCCATCTCCGCTGTCTCATATTCAGGTCCTTCTGAGTAAAAAGGTAAGTCAAACTCTTATGATCCTACTTGATGTGAAACTTTTCACCATAAAGGTAGTGCTTCCAAGTCTTGATTGCATGAATGACTGTTGCTAACTCCAGATCATGCGTAGGATAGTTCTTCTCATGCTCTTTCAACTGTCTTGATGCTAGACAATCACCTGTTCTCTTTGCATTAACACATATCCAAGACCCAACCCTGAGGCATCCGTATATAGGGTAAACGGCAAGCTTGGTGCTGGGATGGTCAAGATAGGTATAGAGACTAGTCTTGACTTCAGAGTTTGAAAGAACTTTTCACACTCATCTGTCCATATGAACTTTTCTCTTTTCTTGGTTAGTCTGGTGAGTGGAACGGCGATTCTTGAGTAGTCTTCCACGAATCTTCTATAGTAACCAGCCAATCCAAGGAAGCTACGAATCTCTGCAACTGATTTTGGTGCTTCCCATCCTACTATATATGCGATCTTGCTTAAAATCTCCCTTGATACCATCAGCAGATACTACATGACCTAAGAAGACTATTTCCTTCAGCCAAAGTTTACACTTCTTGAACTTGGCGTAAAATTTATCCCTTTTCAGCCGTTGTAGGGCTACTCTCAAGTGTGTTGCATGAGTCTCCCTGTCCTTTGAGTAGACCAAGATGTCATCAATGAATACAATGACCGAAGTGTCCAACATGTCATGAAACACTCGGTTCATCAGTTCCATGAATGACGTTGGGGTGTTGGTCAATCTGAATGACATTACAAGGAATTTATAATATTCATACCTCGTCCTGAAAGTAGTCTTCGAAATTTCTCCTGCCTTGATATTCAGTTGGTGATACCCCGATCTAAGATCAATCTTCGAGAAAACCTTTGCATCCTGTAACTGATCAAACAGATCATCGATCCTATGCAAAGGGTATCAGTTCTTGATGGTTAACTTGTTCAACTCTCGGTAGTCGATACATAGTCTTATGCTACCATCCTTCTTCTTTACGAACAATACAGGTGCTCCCCACGGCGATATGCTTGGTCGTATGAAATCCTTATCTAGTAGTTCTTGTAACTGGGTCTTCAACTCTTTAACTCCATAGGGGTCATCATATATGGTGCTTTAGACACTGGTGCTGACCCTGGCATGAGATCTATCACAAACTCTTTAGCCCTGTCTGGAGGTAATCTGGGTAGGTCCTCTGGAAATACGTTTGAAAACTCACATACCACATCTAGATCTTCTATCTTTGGCACCTCTGCAGCGACGTCAACCACAGACACTAAGTAACCCACTCCTCCCTTCTCTAAGCATCTCTTAGCTTTTAGAGCAGAGAGGATCAGCTTCCACTTCCTAGGTAACTTAGTTCCGATGAAGCTAAATTCCTTCCCATTATCATCCTTGAAAGGAAGCTTGTTTTCGGCACATAATAAGCTAGCTGAATGATGGCATAACTAATCTATTCCCAAGATGACGTCAAAGTCTGCCATCTCGAGTTGAACTAAATTTGCTTCAAAGTTTTGCCCATCAATGATGACTGGGCATGGTCCATAGCATTCGTCCAAAACAATAGTTGCGAGGCAAAACCGCAATGGAAGCAATTAAATCACAATTTAACTTTTTCCAAGATTTTTTTTAAATTGGGATTTTGAGTCATTTCACTTTTCCTTCTCTTTTTATCTTCAGTGGTGATTCCTTTCTAACTTGGTGAGTTACTACAGTCCGACTAGTGCTTGTAGAAGTGATTCTTCTCACTCAAGAGTACTACACCACCCCTCCAAGTAAGTTTCTTCTTTCCTCACTCAATTTTACATCGTTTCTTCATGGTTTCTTGTCCAAAACCTATGGTTTTTTTATTTAGAAGATTCTAACTATAGGAACTCTTTTTCTTCAGCTTAAAATAGTGTTGGGACCTCTATGGACAAAAGCCCTCAATTTATTTGAGGTTCCACCATATGGTTTACTCAAAAATCAAAACTTTTGGATTTTTGACCTAGGTTTTGGTTAAAAATTGATTTTTATTGTAATTGTTGAATTTATTACTCGTTTGATGATTGTTTAGTCTCTATTTGTGGCTATATGGTTACGTAAGTCCTCCTTCCTATATTTTGGGTAAGTTCGAGGCCTTTGCTTGAAATACTATCGTTATGTTGCCAAAATTTTGAAAATTTTTAACTAATTCTCATTGTATTTATTTTGTTTTGTAGTTAAACAATGTCTCGGCGTCGTTGTGCTGGTAAGCATGCATACGCTCCTGGCATGAACTGTCCACACCTGTTGGTTCAGCAGTTTTGATGGGTGGTGGTTTCGCTTGGCGGCGGCGCAGACCCGTTTCCCATGGTTCGAAGAGAAAAACATAGAGTCTGGATGCTACGTAAACCTAGAGCAACTCCAACGATTTGATGTTGAAGCGACCTTCGGTGCGCTTGGATGATTGCCAGTGATTATCCGAGCCAATCCGGTAAAGCACTTCTATGCTAACCTGGAGGTCGAAGGGGACGTTAACGATTTCAGCCACGGCAGGGACATCCACCTCACCAGCTTTGTCAAGGGTGTTCCCATATCATTCAACACTCACCAGCTTGCTGATCTCTTGGGGATTCCTAATGATGGTGATTTGGTTTACTGCGCTCCCAAGATGAAAGGCTTCCTTACTGATGATCTACACCAGGAGGTTACAGAGCAGATCCTTAACCCAGGGGCGCCCATGAAAGTTACCAGTTTGAGACCTCTCCCTCGGGTCTATTGCCGCATTATCCAGCATAATATTGTCCCTTAGAGCGGCCACTACAGTGAGTTATCTCAGCTCACCCAGTACCTGACTTATTGTGTCTGCACTAGGGAGCGGGTCTGTCTCCCTTATATTATCATCAGGACTATGCGTTAGGCTACCATGCCCGACCAGATAAGCAACCTTCCTTATGGTCGGCTTATTACTACACTCTTGCAGCGCCTTCGAGTAGATATGAGGGATGAGATTACGGTTGAGGACCCATGACATTAGACATTGACTGGGATGCCATTGTCCAGATAAGGATGGACAACCTGTCGATCAGTGATGAGGAGTTAGAGGCTCGTCTTCATTCGCTTAGGAGGGTAGCAGCAGCGGCAGTAACAGCCAATGTAGCTTATGCAGAAGAGGTAGGGGGTGATGATGATGAATAGATGGAGGATATTCCTGCGCTGGAACCGTAGCCCATACCTACAGCAGGACCATCCCAGCCTCCTCCCGATACCATGATGGGTATGTTTATGGAGATTCAGGATGCCCAGCGTGAGATGAACTGTGACCTAGGGTGCCTCTCTCGCAGCCTCAGAGTCACACAAGAGCAGGTACACTGGCTTAGGTTAGCATATGAGCGTGACTATGACATTGTTGACCCTATTCCTCTGATGCCCCCAACCCCATGATGGATCACTTCAATTTTCTCTCTCTCCTATCAGTATAATTTTATTATAACAGGGTAACTATCTGGCTTGTGGACTGTACCTTGTAGTACAATAACTCATTCACTCTTGGATGTTTTTACCTTAATGGTGGTTTATGATTATTCTGCTTGTTATTATGATTTTTTAACTAGAGCATGTTTGTTTATTAGGTTCTCACTTTTAATATATTACATTATGTTCTTTAGTATTTAGTCTCAGGCATCAAACAAATGCTTAAGGTGTATTTTTATTAAAGCTTTTAATTCTTCTTATCTCAATTTATCAACTCAGTTAAGTATAAATATGGTCTGTTGGACAGAGCCTAAGAGCTTTGATACCAAGTTGTCACACCCGACCAAACCAGAAGTGTGAGTGAACTGCCACTGAACCAACGGTTCACACCAGGATCTCGATAAGACCGTATCCACTTATACAAATCATTACACATAACCATAATCAAAATACGATTAAATACAGCGGGAGTCTTAAATTAAATGAACTAAGTTCTACATTGTAAGTATAGTAATCAATTATTCTCCACACCAAAACATAAATAAAATATCTTTACATAATTTATGAATCCAACTGAAAGAAAATAAAATAAAATAAAACCATCCTAGAGGTACACGCAAAAATGGCACTCGTATGAAGCATCATGCTCGTCCTCCCCTGCTTGCACTTTCAAGGCAGCAGCACTTCCATACACTGGAGCATCCACATAGTCCTCCACAGTATAACCTGTATCAACATCTAAAAATAGTGTGTATACAAGGATGTGCTCACAACTTAGCTCAGTAAGAAAATCAGACAATGCAACACACATCATGCATGAATAACATTCACATTATGATTTGGTTTTTAAGTTTGCAATGTGCTATAGAAAGGATGGCAGCCATCGCACCTCTATACACGAGTGTGTGAACCCGTCCAATGGATCAAACACCACTGTTGTCCCACATGCACCCACCATGGAATAAATATAGAGCTAAAGTGTCAAGATCACACACCGCCAACACTTCCCCTGATGCCCTTCCCATATCAACACGTAAGTCCCTATTGGCGAGGGCTTGCAAACTGGGCACGCAACTAACCAATCCTATATGTCATCATAGTAGGCCCTATCCTAGCACAACTCCCTATGGCATAGAGATATGGCTCGAGTTTAGTGGCCAGGCCGGAGACCATAGTGCTACTTCCTCCCCCTGATACCCTATCCGCACCAAGCATGCTAAGACAGAAGCGATATGAAAAGGTGCTAGTGTGAGGAATGATCCAAGACCCCAGGCCCTTCCCATTTCACACACCAACGAAAATAATCACATGCCTAACACACAAACCTAGCATTGCGAGTATGCATGAATAATATAATAACTGAAAGTAAAGATGACATGTGAGTATGCACAAACGCCATTCCACAGATTCATAATTATTAACAATGTTTTACTGTTATTAAGTTATTAGGGTTTAGGTCTGATTCCCTTACCTGATGCTTGATTGCTAGCTTGCTCCACATCACAGAATCCAAACTTGCTATCACAAGGTCCTACATGATGTTAGGGTTGAATTAGAATTAGTTTCTTAGGGTTTACGTTGGTCGAAAACCAACTGGGATTGAAAACACCTTTACAGTGCATACAGGTCGCAGGTACCGGTCGCAGCACTATGGGGAAAGGTGCGACCTTTATGGTCGACCGGTCCCCCATAGACCAGCTCCCGAGGGGTACCGATCGCAGTACCGGTCACATATAGTGCAACCAGTATGGTCGACCGGTATGCCTCTAGAAGACCACCAATCTTGGTGTTCGCCTTCCGTGGGTCACCCATTATTGGTTCTAGGGTTTCTCCTATGCATTCTAGGCCTGAGCAACGAGTTAAAGTTGTTTCATGTTCCATTCAAGTCCTAGTTTCGATGATCCTTAGCCTAGAATGCAAATCTAGGGTTAATCAACTGTATTAGGGTTTGACGGTAATTTAAGGGTTTTAGGTTGATACCTTGCCTTGCATGGTATTGATCAATTCATGATTAATCATCTATAATGCTTAACTTATAGAGAAGTTCAAGCACTTACCGTTGGTTCGCAACTATGGTGTTCTTCGTCCAATGGCGGCTCCTCTCCCACCTTTCTTAGCTCCTTCTCCTTATTTGATCTCTTTCTCCTCTCTAGAGTTTGTGAGAACAATTAAAGAGTTTTAAGGATGTTTAAGGGTCCTTAAATAGACTAGGTTGGGGTTTTGGAA
Organism: Protea cynaroides; assembly: GCA_028583415.1. NCBI lineage: Eukaryota > Viridiplantae > Streptophyta > Magnoliopsida > Proteales > Proteaceae > Protea > Protea cynaroides. The sequence goes on from CM053271.1 coordinate 87,428,028, forward strand.
GTTTTCCTACGTTAGGAAAGTCCCTAGGCTCGAGATTTGGCAAGCAAGACCTACAGAGATCCGTTTATGGATCTAACTAGTCTGCCTGCGCAGACATACCAGTCAACCGGTACCATGAGACCGGTATAAAATTTACCTCTATTTATGGTCCATTTTCGTACCTGATTGTCATATACTTGTCCCGTCTGGTCCGATGATGATTGGAAGACCTGTTACGATATGAATTAAAGGTTTAGATCGGGTTCATGGAGTGCGGGTCTTACAATAAGGCTAAGACCAAATGCAAGCCTACCTAAAAAAAGTTTGAGAATTGACTGCGGCCTTTCGAAACTTTGACATGAAGAATATAGACAGAGAAGATAACGCAAAAGCAGATTTGTTGTCTAAACTCTTGAGTTTTGATCTGTCATAGTTCGATAGCTCAGTGTACATGAGCCAGTTAAATAAGTCAAGCATCATCCCTGGGGTCGAGGTCAATGTACTCACAAACGAGCCTTGTTGGTTGGATCTAATTCATTTTTTCTTCAAAGATGGGGTGCTCCCCGATGATCTAAAAGAAGCCAGGAAGGTACAAATGAGGTCAAAGCGGTATGTTGTGTACAATGACATCCTATATAAAAGAGCATTTTCCTTACCACTATTGCGATGTTTGCGACCCTTCGAGGCCTCTAGGGCAATTGACGATGTACACGACGGCTTTTGTGACAGCCATCAGGTGGGTCGGACGCTAGCACAAAAGTTGGTTAGACAAGGGTACTGCTTCCTCAATATAGTAAAATAGTACGAAGAATATGTGAAGAAGTATGTGCAATGCCAAAAATACGATAAGATACAACATCAGCTAGTTGTGCTGCTACAGCCAATTACCAGCCTGATTCCCTTCGCAATATGGGGAATGGACATCCTAGGGCCGTTCCCTTTGGGCTCAAGCAGAGCAAATTTCTCATAGTAGCCATTGATTACTTCACCAAATGGATCGAGGTGGCACTCATGTCGAAAATAACAGCTTTTAAGGTCATTGAGTTATTCAAGCTCTCTGAGGTGTACCAATATGGGATTCCCAAAGTAGTGGTGACTAATAATGGGAAACAGTTCGACTCAAACAAGTTTTGAGCCTTCTACAAACAATACAGGATCGGCCAACACTTCACCTTAATACACCACCTAAAGGTAAATGGACAGGTCGAGGTTACCAACAGAACAATCCTCAATGGGCTAAAAAAGAGGCTCAAGCAGGAAGAAGTGATAAGCCGAGAAATATTGATGGGACTGAAAGGCAGACTAAGCAAGGAAAGGGGAAGGTGGGTGGAAGAACTACCCAGCATCATCTGTAGGACCAGACGACCGCCAAACACCTAACGGTGAGATATCCTTCATGCTAAGCCATGGAGTAGAGTCTGTCATACCAATCGAGGTTGTACAATGATCATTTAGCACAGCCAACTTCGATGAAGAAACAAACAGGGAGAGCATGTTAATTAACCTCGACATCCTAGAAGAAGTCCAAGAAGCAGTACACCTAAATAATGCATTGTACCAGACCCAAGTTGTCACACCCCAATTTTGAACCAACCAGAATGGTGTAATGAACCGTCCATAGACCAATGGTTCAACCAGGATCTCGTATAGGCCGTGCCCATTCGATTAAACCAGATACATCCCACAAGAAAATTCAGAGTAAATAAACGATAGCGAGTAAATTAACGATAGCGAAAGTCTTTAATACTAATGAACTAAGTATCTGACAGTGATAGCATAATTAAGTATCCAATTATCTCCAATATACCTCAAGACATAAAATAAAATAAAATAATCAATTACATGTTCTCATACCTAAACAACTAAGCTAATAAAAAACACATGAGTTGCACTCGCACGACAAATCATGAGCATCTTCTTCAGCTTCTACGTCCATCGCAGCAATGTATCCATACGTCGGTGCATTCATATATTCTTCAATAGTAAGACCTGCATTAAGAACTAAAAATATTCGACATCGAAAGGGTGAGCACATATCATGGCTCAGTGAGCAAACAAAATAATGCAACAAACATATGCATGCATTCAATTCATATCTTTGGTCCGGTTTTTAAGTTTGCAATGTGCTATAGAAAGGTTTGGTTGTCCTCGCACCTCTATACATGAGTGTGTGAATCTGTCCAATGGATCAAATACCATTGCCATCCCACATGCACCCACCATGGAATAGAGATAGAGCTAAAGTGTCTGGATCAAACACTGCCAACACTTCCCCTGATGCCCTACCCATACCAATACGTAAGCCCTTATTGGTGATGGCTTGCAAACTGGACTCGCAACTAACCAATCCTAATGCCAAACAGTGTATCCAAAGTCTCATCCCAGCATCCCTCAATATATCCATAGAGATAGAGCTAAGGCCCCCCGACAGAGTCAGAGACCACACGGTCCGAGACCACCTCCCCTGATGCCCTACAACGTAATAGTTCTGCTATGGTAATGGCGATATGACGATGTTAGTGGAAAAGACTTGAGTTGAGATAGATCTAGAGTCTGGTGACGAGGTCAAAGACCACCATGCCACGTCCTCCCCCTGATGCTCCACTCGCATCCAACACACCAACCACACACATACATTCACATGCCTATTCCTAGCATCATCATCATCATCATCATGTTATAAATAAATAGAATTAAATATCCATGAACAATAATAGCAGAAATATTGGATGACATGTGAGATGCACATTACAAGCATACGAGTATAGAATCAATCATGGCATTAGACTCAATAAAGTAAATAGTTTATTATTATCCAATTAGTTTAGGTCTTATTCCTTCACCTTTGATCGATGGTTGTTCCTCTTTCAAGCTTTGTAAATCACTTTTGGACCACTTGGAAACCTAATAAATTTATGGATTCTAAGTTAGAGTTTATATTCATTAATTACAGTATTTAAATGTCCCATCTGGAATCAATCAGACCTTCAGAAGCTGAGTGGTCACAGGTGTGGCTGCACCTATGGTCTCAGTTTCTGCGACCATAGGGTGTGGGGTCGATACGTGTGGTCGCACACATGCGACCACACCCTCCCTAAAAACTTTCCGAGGGCGTGTGGTCGACACATGTGCCTCGTGTGGTTGACCATAGCTGCGACTATACGAGTGTTTGGTCGACTTTCATTCTCAGTCTAATCCATTCATGATTTGATTCCTTGAACTATCACTAAGGTCCTTCCTATGATTGATCTATGGCTTTAATTTCATATTTTTCACAATTATCTACTCTAACCTACTCTTCACAGATTTCCTTTGAGTTTTCGTCTATGGGTCTCATGGTTGAGATCCTACTTTAAATCAATACTTCCTCCATGATCTATTCTAGGCATTCAACTAATGTAGGGGATGTTTTCATACCTTAAACTTGCGAAAGAATTAGAACTCTCTCTGAAATTCCTTCTCTTAGTCTTCCGCTTCAATTCTCCTTCTCTTCCTCCTTCTCTCTTTCTCTCTCTTTCAGTTTGAGTTCTAAAAGAATGAAAGAGGCTAAGGGACATCCTATATATAGAGGAAAATCCTCCATATAGAGTCCTCCTTTGATTAGGAAAGAATCCCCCTTCAGATTAGGAAGGTTTGTTAATTTCATAGTCAATTATACCATCGTGTAGTCGCACGTGGGATCACAGGATCCGTCGACCACACGTCCCAAATTTGTGATCACATGTCCCAGACTCCAGTGGTCTCATTATTCTGAAGTGTGGTCGACCACACCTATTTAGGTATGCAATCACACATCCCAATTAGATGATTTATGGTTCGAATTACATACCTAGCCTTGTGGTTTCTTCACGCACTTGGTCAGCTTGGTCCGACCATGATAGGAAGACCTAATACAAGGGGTTAGTACGATACAGGTCTTACACTAGTCGCGAACCATTACAATAAAAAGGTGAAAGAAAAAATGTTTCAAGTTGGAGAACTCGTTCTAAGAAAGCTTCAGCCTCGAAACCGATGAGACAAGGCAAATTGGCCCCAAACTGGGATGGACCCTACAAGGTGGTCAAAACGACCAAAATAGGGGCATACCACCTAAAACGAATATATGGTGAAGTAATACCAAGGACGTGGTAGGCGTCGAACCAACAAAAATTTTATTCATTAATGTTGTAACTCAAGTAAAAATCAATAAAGATGCTTGATTACAGGAAAAACTTATGTGCAATTAGTTGTGGACCTTGAATATAATGACTCTCTAAGATTCTGAGTCCAAACTCTATCGAGTGGTCGACTACTGTAGTGAAACCACTAGAGGAATTTTAATCTTTGACTCCCTCGGCTACGTCGAAGGTACTAAAGCTCGGAGGGTCGATTCCATTGACAAGAACCTCAGTTGGAAGTATAATCTTCGACATCCTTGGTTGCACCGAAGGGCCTCAAAGCTCAAAGGGTGGATAATTATCCTAAGGGATTATCAAAACTTTAGCACCACTGACAACATCGAAGGTACTGAAGCTCAAAGAGTCGATTCCATTGACAAGAACCTCAATTGGAAGTATAATCTTCGACACCTTTGGCTGTGCCAAAGAGCTTTGAAGCTCGGAGGGTAGATAATTATTATAAGGGATTATCACAACTTCAGCACCAAGGACAACGTCAAATGTATTAAAGCTCGGAGGGTTGATTCTATCAATAAGAACCTCAGTTGGAAGTTTAATCTTCGACACCATCGGCTATGCTGAAGAGTCTCAAAGCTCGGAGGGTGGATAATTATCCTAAGAGGTATTATTGCATCAGTGAGACATACGTAACATTCATGAAATAAAGACCTCAAAAACTATATTTTCATTCATTCACAAAGTTTAGAAAAGAAAATTTACAAATACATATATGTTAAAAAAAAAACACCATGGTTCAGCATGGGGCATATCTTGCCCCTCGAAAGTAGGAATATCTTCATTATTGCGGGACAGGGGAGTGGGAGCATCAGTAGGAAAAATAATTTGGCCCTCGGAGTCTAACCCCGCAGGTTCTGAATGAGTCTGTCCGGAAGGGGAGGGCAAAGCCAAAGGAGTGGATGCCCTTGGGGAACCAGTGACGCTGAGGAGTCTCTCAAAGGCACTTACCGGAGTCAGGTCAAAATTGGGGTAGCTAGCCCAGACAACATCTTGGGTCTCGATCAGCATAGGCACCACCAACTTGACAAGGGAGTAGGTCACTATCTTTTTATACACGGTCCCGGCCTTGAAGTCCTCTACAACCTTCAGTTGAATCTCCCTAGTCTGAGCCTCGAAAGATGATCTGAGCTCATCTTTTTCTCGATAGAGATCAGCCAGATCCGCTTCATGAGCAAACCACTCATCCTCATGAACTTTCTCTGCCGTAGCCACACTGTCTTTGGCATTCCGAAGCTCCTCCTCCAGGTGACCCCTCTTGTCCCTTAGCTCCTGATGTTGCCACTGATTGAGGTCCGCTTGCTCCTACGCTGCATCATGTTTCCTCTCCACCTCAGCCTTATCATCCTTAGCCTTGGCTTTGTCATCCTTAAGCTTCCCCACCTCCTCTTTAAGGTCCTTGACCTTACCCTTGGCCCTCATCATTTCCTCTTGACACTCTTTGGAAAGTGCATCAGAATCGTCATGGTGGTGTTCTACGTCAGTTATCTGTTGCCTAGCATTGGTAAGCTTGATGTCAAGATCCTTTACGATAGCTCGAGATTGGATTAAAAAATGACCAGCCTACACCCAAGGAATGAATTATAAATAGAAAACAGATTGAAGAAAGGAGAAAATGGTAAAGCAGTACAAGAAGAATATCTCGGTCAGACGGCAAGCCTGCCATTCATAGACCTAGGCATACAACATCCCCGCATAATCCACAATGTCAACAAGGAGCCTCGTGGCTCCGATCAGCTCCTCTGCTACGCCAGGACTACAGATGGTCGATTACCTTGTAGAGATGTTGATTTAAAGAACAAAGGGGGTGACATCCTCCTCAATGTTCTCATGAGGGCTGAACTCTCTGCCCTAATCCTCGCTACTTACGTCGCTTGAATAGCGGATGACGTATCAGCAAAAGAAAAATATTTAAAATCTAGCAACATCGAAAAAAAGAGGATAAAGGTTAAGACCATGCCACGAGTCTTCTTAGCGATCCTAGAAGAAGACTTTTTCTTCTTCTTCTTTTTCTTCTCAGACCTCTCACTATGATGACACTTTCATTTCTCCCTTTGCCTTAGCTCGGTTCCCTCTTCACCAGGAGCCTCAAGGACCTCTACATCATCGACCTTGATAAATGTATGCTCACTTGAGAGGCGGGGTTCACGAATGGCGACGGTGCCTGCCACCTTAGGAACCTCAACAAGAGCCTCTTTTTCTTGAAACTCGACATCAAAATCACTCTCCCAAACCTCGGTCAGCCTCGTGGATGGTGTCTCAGAAGCTCGCGCCTTAGAAACTCCCGTAGTCGATGGAGTCTCAACTGAGAGAACCTCGGTGAGGTCATCTAAATCAATATCCATTGTAAAAAAACAAAAATAAGGTGTTAGTCCAAGAGCATAGATAGAATAAATTAGCTTAGTGAGGGGGCTCACCCAGCCCAGTGTTGTGGAGGAACTCAGGATTAGACAGTGGCACTACAGTCGGGGTAGGAATGGCGGAGATCATGTCCATGCACTCATTGAGCTCCTGATGGATCAAAGGTACCCTGTTGACCTAGGAAATAGTGATCTCAGCCCAATGATTGTGTGGCCAGGCATCGTTTGGATGGGTCCAGGAGGCAAAGAAAAAATTATGTTTCGAATAGTGGTGAGAAGTGATGATGTCTTTGGCTTGGGGGTAGACCATGTCGTTGCGATGCATGAAGTAGAACCATCCCAGCCCCGCTGTCTTCGAGGCCGAAATTAGTTGAAGGAATTTTTTAAAAAGGGCCACCTCGATAGGCAGTCCACATAGTTTTGAGAGAGCGAGGAAACTTGTGATCTTGCATCACCCGTTGGGGTAATCTGTGCAGGATCCACTCCGTAGCTATCCAGCAACTCAAAATAAAACGATGGTGCTGGGAGAAGGAACCCAAACTGAAACATCTCCTTGTACACAACAATGGCGTCATTACAAGGTGTACACATTCTGTCCATAGACTCAGGCAATAGAAGGGAAATGTTCTCAAGGATTCTATAAAGTTCCCTAACCTCATTCAAATGGGACTAGGTGACTCTACTTTCGATCTTTCTGGCAGTAAAATCCGAGCCCCCTAGGGACCCTTGCTGATGGTCGGGGTGCGAGGTTGGCTGTCCTTATGTGAGTAGCCTGAATAGCTCTATCTCTTCTGACCTCATTGGTCCACCCTATACCAATCTCATAGATGACTAAAGGGATTCTCGGGTCCCCTGGGGGAACAAAGGCAAAAGTGGAGACCTACCCACCTTGTCTAGCAACGTTTGAGTATGAAGCCTCGCCTTCAAGGTTAGATCCTAACTTATGACTGGGTTTTCTAAGCCTAGGAATTACTTACTTGGAAGATGATGAAATCCGACGATGAAATGCGTAGAAGATGCGAAGCAGTAGAAGTGTTGAACCAGAATGAGCAAGCAAAGAAGCAAGAAGAAGTAGTTTGGAAGGGACAAGAGACTTATATAGGCCTAAAATTTGAAAGAAATCCGTACGTAGGCCATAATGGCCTATAAATCAGGAAAAACGGCTATAACCTTCGCTTCAAGAAGGCTATATTAGATGTGTCAACCCCTCAATAGTCCTAGCTCTGGCGTATTTATGGCGGAGCAATGAACTAAGCGTCCCCAAAGGAGATCGAAGAGAGTGGCGGGTCCCACCAAATCCTCTCAGAGATTTTTGAAAGTCCAGCGCAATCGACGACATCACAATTCCTTAAAAGCCACCTCATCACCTCGCACGTGTCGACTTAGACCAAGGTTTCTTGTTGCTCTTTCAGCCTTCACAAAGCCTATCAGAGTAAGGGGCTTCTGATATAGGAAATAACAACCCCCAATGGAGCGACGACATGTGTATGGCTTTTGATACATCTTGAAGTGTAAAATCAAACCGGCACCAAACCTCGAAGAATTGAAGATAGGAGCGTTTACCTGGGAGCCTCGGCCAATAGGCCAAATCCAACCTTAGAGGGTCAGAGCCTCGGGGGAAGCCTTGAAGACCAGAGCCTTATAGGAGCAGAGCCTCACGGACAACCCAACTCGACTTACACCAGTTGAATATGAGCATGCAACAGAGGGCACCACCCAAGAAATCCTCCCTCAAAACAGAAAGATTCCCTACATGTTGACCATGGAGCAATGAATGGACGGACTCCAACCACAGAGTAATCCCTGAATGACCCAACATGGAGAGCTCCACCTAATTCCCATGTTAGTGGACGTGATTCACGCCCTTAGAGGGGACATCTCGCCTTATCAGGAGAGGTGTCAGACATTCCAAACTTGGACCATCTCTAGCCTATATATTCAAGGACAAACATAGGTAAAGACACACTGAATTTCAACCTCTAAACTTAGATAGAGAAAGCTACCAGAATCTCCTTTGATAAAAGGGATAGTCTTCTTTGTCTATCCCATATTGTTTGTCAATTGAGCTTACTTAGACATCAAAGTGGTCAGAGGGTACAACCACCCAACCATCAAGGTGGTGTCTCTACTTTTTGTTTAGGAAAATTGATCGTGCTAAGGGCCTACTCCGTTCGGTGCGACAAGAGATTCCAATCCACTGAATTTTAGATTAATTCTGACAATCCTAAAATATCTTGTGGAAAGTAAAATTGGTTGCAAACCCCAGTCTTTTCCTCTATTAACCATAAATCAAATCCATTTATGCGACAAAGCAAGCATACCCGAAGTAATAAACACACACAAAGAGCGAAAAGCATCCAATGATTCCAATAAAACCTGCCATGTCTAGTTGGAGAACTAAGGAACGCAGGCAGAGGCGTCATGCTTTACTTGCAGCGAAGCAGAAGATAAGTAACGCTGGTGGAACCACAGGAACCACAAGAAAGAGGATGAGTTACGACGAAGCTGTTGCAGCGACAATGAGAGAGCATTCGGATATTGTCACATACACATTGAAGATGAAGCTGTTGCAACGACGATGAAGAGAAGGAGTATTGATGAAGAAATGTTCGATTCCAAAATCTGGTGCTGCCTCAGCCGAGAAGCCAACAGAATGGACTCGTCGATACTCGTCAATCCACTTTCTGATTCATCTGGACAAGAACAGAACATCACTGGAAAAATGAGTGGAATTTTCGATCTCGGCTCTAGTAACAGGATATAAACCTTTTAATTTTTTTTTAAATTAAAAGGGTAAAATATAGACGAGGGTAGTTTTGTTATTTAACGAATTTAAGACGGTGAGACATCATCGGTCAACGGCCATGGGGTCAGATTGATACATATTTTCAAAACTAAGGGGTGTTAGGGATATTATCATAAACAAAGACGGGTGGGTGAGATAAAGCCATACTATCGGGGGTGTGGTAGATATTTTTCCTATTTTATTCCAGTGTTAATCATTTAATAGATAGGATTGCCACGTGGCGATCATCCATGGTTTCTAAGAATATAAAAATATTTTTATATAATAATAGCCGATCGATGTCATGGGCTAGAACCGATTAAAAAATGCCTTTCAAGCTAGATTAGACTGATACTGGCCTATCTAGATTGAGATCAGATCGATTTTTGAAATGATCTATACTGTGTCTAATACTTGGATTTAGAACTTTGGCTAGTACTATTGGTTGGTATCTTACTAATGAAGTGCATGCCCCCAATGGATCATAGGTTTGACTATTATGTTTTCATCTTGTTCTATAAGGCAGCCCTCCTCCTCTTCCTTGATCCTTTATAATTTCAGTAGTTGTAGTTGAAGTCCCATGCGTAGAGAGATAGGTTGTCACACCCCAAAACCTTGACATTTTAGTATGACCATGGTTTCCTCACTGTGCAAGTACTACCATACCAAGATCCATTCATAGTCCATAACATAACACAACTCTTCCGTTAATCACAGCACAGATTATGAGAAATCAGAGCGTAAATCAAATAATAATAGAATTAATAACTAAGAACCATCAAACCAAGTCCATTTGTATTAAATAAATTTAATAAAGGTTTATCTGTCTTCAAACCAAAACATAACTAACATAATACCAAGTACTGAATAACTAAATAAAACTCACGGGTCAAACAATGCCCAAAATAAAAAAATAAACAAAACTGTATTTTGTTCTAAGTAAAAACTACTAATATAATCTTCTCTTTCAGATAAAAAAAGTCTTCTACTCTTCAGCACTACTGTCTTCAACCATAAAAATAGTCATCACATTCACATGAAGAATCATGTGAATCATCTTCAAGTTCTTCACCTTCATTCATATCATTATCAACTAAATAATCTACACAAGAATATGAAAAAATAGTGTACGTATAAAGGGGTAAGTAAAACCACACACTCAGTGAGAAACTAGCATACTTAAGCACACAATGCATGATAATTTATTAAGGTTCGAACAGTCTGTGAATAAGCATGCATAAGTCACATCACACCTAAATCTTGGTAATGAACATGCAAGCACGGGTGAGGCGAATGCAACACACTTGGCTCCTCACCTCATGTGATACATTATATAAAGAATAAAGAATACAACCCAAGTATACCAACCTGGCATTGTACCAGCATTCCCCCATCAGAGGCTTCCTCCTGACATCTTATTCTACACCTTAACCACTTCATTGGGTGCTCACTGCCCAATCCCTGTCCAATCCCTAATGGTTAAGCACATAGAATATACTCATCCCCAGCTTTCACCTGAGACACTAGAGGCTGGTTCGCAACCCTGTCAGTTTTCCTGCTCTAGTTGCAAAAGGGGTGTACTCAAAGTTAGTCCACAATAAGCCTATGGCAATACCTAAACCTCTATTGGCAAGGGTTGCCTATTATAGGATGTTGAAACCTAAACCAAGAAATATTACTAATGTAGGTACACGTATCTTAGCTTAATGGACCAAGATAAACTGTCCCATTCCAATTATCAGGATCTAGTAGGACACAAGCAAATGGCAAACAATCATGTTATCAAACATCCACATGTTATCAAACATTCCATAATCAACCAATCCAATATAGAGTTATAATATGCAAATGCATGAATAGATATCACAAGTATTGGATGGCATGTTATCACACAGTAATCTAAACAAGTAGAACCCCAAGGGGGATAGCTTGTTGGTAAAAGATCAACACCTCAAAAAAGAGGTCTTGAGCTCTACTCTCCTTGGGGCCACTACCTATGCCAAAAAAAAAAAATCTAAACAAGTAGCAAAAGCATACTTACAGGAACAAGAAAATAAAACATGTACTAATCTCTCACCTAAATCTGGTGAACTAAGCTTTACTTTGTTGCAGACAGAGCCCTTTTTCTTGTTTTCTTACGTTGCTTACCTATTACAATTAAGGTATAAACATTACTTATGATTATTTATCCTCGCTTCCATTAGGTCTAGGGTATCCTCGTTAGTCTTAGAAACATGGCCTAGGGTCACTTGGCTAAGTCTTGCTGTAATGAGGTAGTCGATGGAGGTGGTCGATCAGCTATGGTGGTTGATCATCTCTGTTTTGTCAATCGCATAGGTAATTTTAGTCTAGATGAGTTCCAGAGGCTTGTATCTCTGTAGGGTCACTTCTACATATGTTTATGATGGGTTTAGGTCATTGGTTAAGATATAATCCTATTCCCATAAGTTACATGCATGTATGGTTCATGACATTGAATGTCATCTTTGCAACCACACGCACCTATCTACTTGGGAGCACATTCTACTCAATTTAATCCTTCTAACATGTTTATTATATCATTCTTGAGGTATGGGATGATTAACATAGTCCAAATAGTCATTTGGATAAAAAAAATACCAAAAATACAATTCACTATAGCCATGCGGTCGATCATAACAGAGGCGGTCGATCAACTCACTTCAGTCGACCACTTTGGTCGACCGCCTCATACCAGAAAGCTCAAACTGATTCAATTTCAGACCTTTCTCCCAAGCAAGGGGTCCAAGGATTCTCTAGAGTATTTTTAAGTATTAGAACAATATTAATGGACATATTCTAATCAAGATTGAATGTTTTAAATCATCCTAAAGACCTATACTGAATACTTACATCAGTTTATTGTACATTAGAATTCTTGATCAATTTTACCTAATATTCATTGATGGTCATCTGGAATCTCATTCTAATATGATCAAAGGTTGGGTTTACCTCATAAGATCATTAAGGGTTCAATCTAGATCAAATAATAATAGTTTTTGGGCTTACCTTAATGCTTATGCATAAGCTGTTGTAGAGAGAAGCTTGAGAGATGACCTTCAATGGTTATTCTTCATTTTCTTCTTCCTTCAACTTACTCTAATTCACTCTTTATCTCTCTCTCAAAACATGTCAGAGGTTCTAATGTTATCAATTAGGATTCATAGAGAGTGTTTATTAAGGAGTCTATGCAAGAGTTAGAGTTGCACTTCAATTCTTCTCTTGAGAATCCTAGTCTTAGTATGAGTGTAATGGAGGAGGCTTGTAGGTTGTCAATTGGCACTCCAATACATGCAAAAGTAGGTCTCACATGTTTTGGGATGATCATGGGTGGTTAAGAACCAATTGGAACCAAGCCCAACTAAATTAGACTCGGATTGGCCCAATTCTGGGTTCATGCGGTCGATCGAACAGGGGTGGTCGATCAACTCAATTTGATCGACCACCTTGGTCGATTGCCTACTCTGAATTGACTCAGAATGGCCAGGTCTTGATTGGTTCGATTGATTCTCCCCAAACGGAGTTTCTATACTACGAAGTAAAGGGTTTTAACTCTTACTTGAAGTTCCATGCACTCCATAGATGATATGGATGCTAGGCTTATGTTTGTCGGAGAACCTATTACATGAGAAAAAATTCAAATTAACCTGTATTTTTGGGTATGGGTTTCACATAGGTACAAGATTTAAAAAAAAAAAAAAAAAAGAAGAAAATAAAACCCTATTGACATTAAAGGGTTGCTTGCATTTTTGTATGTCAATAAAATTTACTCATACCATCCTTGGACTTGAGTCCAAATACAACTGCTATTTTAAAGTTCACAATAATTACATGTATTATCCCTAATTTCCAAACCTTATTATACACATTCCCACTCCATTAGAAAAGGAAAAATTTCAGCCATACCCATGTAGTATAGTTTAATATCATGCGTCCACCTTTTTTCACGATAATATCACTAACACCCCCCATTTTTGAAACTTTGTTCAATCAGATCCCCTCCGTTAGGTCATAGCCGTTGACCGATGACATGTCACCATTCAAAATTCATTAATGACAATACTAGCCCCATCAATATGTTAACTTACCATTTTACCTTTTTAATTTTAAATTCCTTGCCCCTTCATCTTCTTCTTCTAGGTCCACCAAAGTGACGTCAAATTTTTAATTAAGCAAGAAATTTTCTGGTTGTGATTGTAAAAACATCCATTTTGTTGTCGTAGAAGGGAGGAAGGTTTCTCCTTTTCTCGTTATTTTTCCATCATCGGGAGCAGTAGTGGCAGCGACGGCGACGGCAATGACATGAACATGGGTGTTGTTGGAAAAATTTTAGACAAGTCATGCTCAAACGTGTCCATGTTACTCCCTAAGGTGGCTCTGGCCAGTCAAACAACATCAGTGTGGCCGTTATCAACCTCAAGAACATAGATGCACGCTATTTCAATGTTATAGTTCCTTGTTTTTTTAACTCAATTCATACCCTGCCGATGGGTCTGGGTCGATCAACTCACTTTAGTCAACCACCTTGGCACGAGTAGTAACATGTAAAATACTAACGTCAGGAATGTGAAGAATGATCAATAAGACACCTTGCAGTTTCGGAACAAACCTATATGATAAACCTCGATAACCAAAACATTCCGTGAGGCCTCATACTCTCGTCGAGATAAGAAATGGGAATGTTGCCTTTGGTAAGTATTCCAATTTCTCATCCCAACTCAGTATTTGGTCCCTTGAGCCAACAGCATAGTGACCCTACCTTGGGTCAAAATGAAAGGCAAAAGGCCTGAAAGGCGATCATATAAAATTAAAGCACCTATTGTGCAAAATGTAATACTAAAGAGCGAAGAATGATTAGTTACGGGAGAAAGAAGCCAGGGATGTATGCCATGATGTTGGATTTAGCTGGATTATGCCTGTGAAGGTTGGAAACCTTATGAATGCCATTGTTGAAGAACATTGTAACTATGCTTGATTAACTATCTAAAAATGATCACCTCGAGAGATTGAAGTGTTAAAATTTTATTGATGAAATGGGAAAACTTGACTAGGTTATGGATCGCGCTCACCTCCTTACCCATGATCGGTTGGTGACCTAAGCTTCGAGAATGAGAGCCCCTGGTATGGGAGTAAACCAGGATGCATCGTCACTACACTTGTGTCAAAGTACTCAAGATCTGGCACCTATGATAGAGGAGTTGTCAAGGGTTGGTTACCAGTTATATTCTGAGTTTCAGCAAGGAATGAATGCTACGTTATCCAGAGCCGTGCATCACGAAATCTTCCCCATAACAGTATTGGCATATACATCAACCTTGCTGGGACAACTCACTCAGGGTCTATAGGAACAGATAGAAGGATTGTGGCACGGATGGCAACGGAGTGCGATAGTCTGACGGAGATATTAAATCTGTAAAGGCTCCAAAGTAAGGTACCAATAAACCAAGAAACAACCAAGCCACTCATGGCAACCACTGATGAAGGAGCACCACATAAAAGAGCAAAGGTGCAATACATGAGTAGTGTAATGATTCCAGTTAGCCAACTTAACACAAAACCCATGATCACCACCTCACCCAACAAGATATGTCAAAGGTGTTATCGATGTGGCAATCGAGCGCATATGATGAGGGGTTGTACGATAGCCGAGTAGTCCATCTTATGCTATTGCTGTGGAATAGTGGGACACGGAGCTCAGGACTGTCAAAGATATTGGGAATATTACTCGCGAATCAAGGGCGGATCTCGTACCGGCCCATGGAAGCCTACAGAATCAGGAACACTCAAAAACCTTCTAGTCATATAAGTATTTCATGGCATGTGTGGAGACAGCAGGAATTAGGATGGGTGCATAAAATTGTGAACAATTGAGTATAGGTAAGGTCAATATGGAGCGTATACGTACAACCTAATTTCAAGGACGAAATTCCTATAAGTTAGGGGGATTGTAAGAACCGCACCCAAAATTCCCATCAAATATAATTTCTACTGTGCCGGGCCTTACTAGGTTAACTCTTGGTATACATCTGACATTTGAAACCAATGATAGTATTGGGTCAACTCAGGATCACCTAATAGGGGTATCATGCAAAAAGGGAAAACCCTAAATACCCCTTGAGTCCATTGAAGTAGGTCCACTAAACTAAGCTTGGGGTTACTTTTTGGCCTAACCAGAGGAACTAACACATAGAACATCCCCCCGGTTCACTCCATCCAGTTTATTCTGAGGTAGACCACTTTTTCTCTCTTCGGGATTATAAATAAGGGCCCAATAATCACTCCCATCTCTATTGAAATCGAGAAAAGATAGAGAGTAAGAGTGGGAGCAACTCTTGGTAGCCATTGGAGCTTGTGTAACCCCCTTAGAGCTCAAGAGGATCTTCCATCACCCCAAGTAAGTGCAAGAAACCCTTTCTTTCCTTGTCTTGTTGAAATGTACACCCATCTTCCATGGTAGGGCTTGACCACCATTAATGGAGGTTCAGTTTGACCTAAAAGCTAGGATTGGGATTCCACACCTTGAACCAAGGTTGCATTAGAGTTTTGGGAACTCCAATGGCTTTATTATGTGTGGGAACAAGATTCCCACTAAGTGTTGTAGTAGTATAGTGGTGGTTGTCAAGCCCCAACCTGGGAAAGTTTCCCTCTGGTTCGTGTCCAATTTTGGACATTAATAGAAGTCTTGATCTGGAGGATAGGTCAGGGCCATTGCCTCCAAAAAGCTTAGTAGACCTAGCCTTAGATGATGACGAATGAGTAGGAGGTTGGAACGGTGGGAACACCATCCGTCGTTGCCTCCGTTTCATTTTAAGAACCCTAGTATAAAAGGACTCTTCGGAGGTCAAGCACAAGAGGCACATCCTGTGGTGTGTATTGGAGCCTCCGAAGATTACCGAGGGCACATCCTCTGAAAATATTCCGGAGTCCCTATGTGCTTGAAGGCTAGTATGCCTTAGGCTTATCCAGAGGATATGCCGGAGGGAACACCACCCAGCGTTGCCTCTGGATTTCTTATTGTAAGCCTACTGTGAGGCTTACCTGATCACAGAAGGGTATTCGGAAGTCAAGCCAAATGATACAACATACATTGACACTTTCCAGCTAAATAACAAAAGGAAAAATTCTTTTAAGTGTTAAACAAACCGAAGAATCAGAAGATGTACCCTCCGAAACCTCCATCCATTTCTGGTTTAGAAGGCCAGTTTGCCTAATTAGGAATCATTGGACCAGCCGTTGGGTTCCCGGCTTATCTTGGGACCCATGTATGAACGTGAAAGGGATTTCTACATTGATTAAAAGTTAAACAACCGAATAATGAGTCATTATCTATCTAAATAGGAATCAGACATAGGTAAAGTGGGAGCTTTCTATAAAACTTCGTGGTACAACTGCACTTCTAATGCAATCAGGAGAGGGGTTGAGTCCTTAGAGTTTGAGCACGTGTAATGTGTATTAACTATTATTGTTGAATTGTAATATGTCTGCTTTATGCTTTATAACATGCTACCTAATAACAACTATGTATGAGCATGAATTTGCATAACAACTATAACTATGTATGTTTGGATAGTATGTGTGGCCATGTATGATGGTAAGTGTGATGTATGGATACCCAGGTGAGAGTGATGTGAGTTCACACGGATCATGTTGGGATTGTTAGTGCCTTAGTGGAGGCAAGGTGAACCATGGCAGTGGGGAACTGGGGTCTCTACTGGGGTACAGCCTTATAAGAATAACCATGTATGATGGTTCATGAAACGTGCAAGACTCGGAGGGTGATGTACGGAACATGGATCATGTTGGATTGTTAGCATTTTATGTTACACCCCAATTCTGATCCAACCAGAATGGTGTGAGAGAACCGTCATTGAACCAACGGTTCACACCAGGATCTCGAATAGGCCGTGTCCACTCATACAAACCATCACACATAACCACAATCAGAATATAAATATACAGCGGAAGACTTTAAATAGAATGAACTCAGTATCTATTGATAATTTAAATAAATATCACATTATCCAAATTTAAACACATAAAATAATATCCATACATCCATTTAATCCAACCGAAAATAAATGAAAGAAATAAATAAAATCCGATCAAAGGTACACGCAGAAAGGGCACTCGCATGCAGCGTCATGCTCGTCCGCTCCTACCTGTACACTCAAAGCAGCAACGTCACCATACGTCGGAGCGTTCACATAGTCTTCAACAGTGTAACCTGCATCAACATCTAAAAACAATGTGTACACAAAGGGTGAGCTCACAACACAGCTCAGTAAGACAATCAGACAGTTTCACAATATTATGCATGAATAACAATCAATTTTATGTTGTAGTCTGGTTTAAGTTTGCAATGTGCTATAGAAAGGTTTGGTGGCCCCCGCACCTCTATACACGAGTGTGTGGCACCTCATGGTTCACACCCCCATTGGCCCACATGCACCCATCATGGAATAGAGATAGACCTAAGATACCCACGTACCTCCCCTGATACTCTACCCATACTAGTACCTAAGCCCCTACTGGCCAGGGCTCGCAAACTGGGCTCGCAACTAACCAATCCTATATGTCATCAATGTATGCTCTATCCCAAAGACAGCCGTCTAAAAGATAGAGATAGAGCTAAGGCATTCCCACACCTCCCCGATGCCCTATCCGCAACTAACTCACTAGGATAGAAACAATACGCGGGTAGGCCCTATCACAACATAACTCCCTACGGCATAGAGATAGAGCTAAAGCATCGTGGACAAGCCGGTCGACTGGAGACCACAAGGACCACATAACAAGGGGCCGGGACAACATCAATATCGAGACCACCGTACCCACGACCTTCCCCTGATGCCCCACCCGTACCGAGCATGTTAAGACAGAATACTACAAAAGGTGCTAATGTGAAGAGCGATCCCAGGCCCATGCCCCACTCCACACACTAACGAAAATAATCACATGCCTAACAATCACATCCTATCAATGCATGAACAGTAATAATAACTTAAAGTAAGGGATGGCATGTGAATATGCACAAACAACACATCTCATATGAGTCTCCATGTCCTTAGAGTAGATCAATATGTCATCGATGAATACGATGACCGAAGTATCCAACATATCATGAAACACTCGGTCATCAGCTCCATAAACGACGCTGGAGCATTGGTCAACCCGAAAGACATAACTAGAAACTCATAATGCCCATACCTCGTCCTGAAAGCAGTCTTCGGAATATCTCCGGCCTTGATCTTCAATTGGTGATACCCTGATTGGAGATCGATCTTTGAGAAAACCTTCACACCCTGTAACTGGTCAAACAAATCATCGATCCTAGGCAAAGGGTATCGATTCTTGATCGTCAACTTGTTCAGCTCACGGTAGTCAATACATAGTTGTACACTTCCATCTTTCTTCTTGACAAATAATACCGGTGCTCCCCAAGGTGATATACTAGGTCGTATGAAGCCCTTATCCAACAATTCTTGTAACTGGGTCTTCAACTCCTTTAACTCGGTAGGGGCCATCCTGTATGGTGCTTTAGACACCGGTGTCGAACCTGGCATAAGGTCTATCACAAATTCTGTAGCCCTGTCTGGTGGTAAACCTGGAAGATCTTCTGGAAATACATCTGGAAACTCTCGTGCCACCTCTAGATCTTCCATCTTTGGCACCTCCGCAGTGGTGTTGACTACAGATACTAGATAACCCACTCCCCCTTTCTCTAAGCATCTCTTAGCTTTTAGGGCGGAGAGAATCAGCTTCCGCTTCCTAGATAGCTTAATCCCAGCGAAGTTATACTCCCTTCCCTCTTTGTCAGTAAGCACAAGCTTCCTTTCACCACATAATAGGACGACTGAATGACGGCCTAGCCAATCCATTCCCAGGATGACATCAAAGTCTGCCATCTCAAGTAGTACTAGGCTTGCTTCTAAGTCTCGGCCCTCAATACATACCGTACATGGTCCATAATATTCGGTCAAAGCCACTTCGACTCCTAGTGGAGAGCAAACTATCAAGCTTGGGTTCAAATGCTTGATTGGAAACTCCATTCGCTTCCCAAAAAAAATTGAAACAAAGGAGTGCGTGGCCCCAGAGTCAAATAATAATACTCTGGCGGGTATACCAGCTACATTTACAATTTCTGGAATTTTCTATCATCCCTTAGTTCTATATGCGCATACACACAATGAAAAATAGTAAGCCAAATAGTAAGGGATAAAGTCATACCAGTGACCACATCAGGTGATGCAGCTGCCTCTTCAGTAGTGACCGCATAAACTTTTCCTTGCTGGGGCGGTTGCTTCTTAGGTAGAGTGCAGGTCCTTGCAATATGACCCACTTGCTGGCAGTTGAAACACTTGGGGGTGCCGTGTTGTTCCTCGCGGGTACTGTAGCGGTCTGTGCCCTGTATGGGCGGAAGGGTCTACTGTTACCGCCACCCAAACTCTCACTAGCAGGTCTCTTCACTCCCCTGTTCTGAGCAAAGAAGTTGTCCCTCTGACTGGACTCTATCACCCTCGCAACCTGCACAGCCTCATTGTAGATCTTCTTGTCCAAACCCAGTAGGTGCTCTCTGATGCTCCCACGTAGTCCCATGGTGAACCTACGTGTCTTGGTCTCTTCTTCTTGCATACTTGCCGGTGCGAAGAAAAATAACTCTTCGTACCTCTGCTGATAAGCATCCACGGTCGACTGAGATTGCTGTAGGTTGAGGAACTCCTTCTCCATTTGATCTCCCGAAACTCTTCGGAAAATATTTATCGAAGAAGGCGTTTTAAACACTTCCCAATCCACCGTGTATACTTATTCTCCGGTGATGCTCGTGTAGAATTCCACCAAGCATTTGCATCTTCTTTCCGCATATGAGTGGCAAATAAAACATTTTCCTCCTCTGTACATGTCATCAGACGAAAATTCTTCTCCATCTTTGCAACCCACTGTGCTGGCCACAATGGCTTCCCTGTTCTACCTGTGAATGAAGAAGGCTTCAGCTTTAGAAATCTGTCCACCGCTCTGCTCAGATCTTGCGGTCCCTGAGTGTTCATTCCGTACCATTGTAGTGGATACGGATAGGCTCCCGGCACGCGAAGGCACGTAAACTGATGCGGTGGTGGTACATTCCCGTGCTTGGCCCATCGGTCTTGGGCTACCCTGCATCGGTTGTGAAGACATTTTCTCTCCAGACCCAGGCGTATTGTCGGTGGGAACAGAACCCGATGGTCTGAGCATCTTCAGTACTTCGCTCAGGAACTCCTTCTGTTGAGCTTGCATCTGATAGACCAGGTTTGTAACAATGGTCTCAGAATTCCTGTGGGGTGGTCCAGGTAAATTTGTCGGCACTTCTGGGACCTGTTCCTCCTCCACTTCTGGACTTGGCTCTCTAACATGGTCTTGTTCAACCTGTTCTTCCTCTAGGCGCATCCTGGCCTGATGACGCTTCCGACTCCTACGACCGTTTCCACCTGCCATCTCAGACTATTTTTTATTTGGATCTGAGAAGAAGACATAACACGTGAGAACCTCAATAATAGTAGTGTTAATCTTGCACAATACAAGGGAAAATAGTCGAGAAGTAAAATTTCAATTTACATAATTTTTAAAAAATTTTAAAAATTTTTTCCAACTTTTCTGGTGCATACCGGTCGCAACATACTGGTCGCACCTCTGTATACAGGGTTGCGACCGGTATAGTCGACCAGTCAGAACCAAATTTCTGATCGAGACATAGCGGTCGCACCATTGGGAGATACCGGTCGACCGTTATAGGCAAAAACCGTCGACCGGTATGCCCAAATTGGCTTTAAAATCGCAAAAAAATGAGAAATTTCTCACTTTTTCTTTTCTTCTTTCTCTCCGGTGGCGATTCTCCTCTGGGTTCCGAGTTGCTACAGTCCGACCGGTGCTATTTGAAGCCGATTCTTTCCATTCATGACCTAGCACATCGTCTCCAGGTAGGTCTCTTCCCTCTCTCTCATGTTTTTACAAATTTCTCATATCGTCTATATGTAGAAATTTAGATTTTTCATTGTTCGAGATGTTTCAACCATAGGAACTCTTTTCCTTCGGCTTGGAAAGGGTTTAGGGACCCCCAAGATCAAAAGCCCTCAACCAATTTGGGGTTTCACCGAACGGTTTTGATAAAAATCAAAATTTTCACCTTTTTGACCTAGGTTTTCCATTTTTTCGAAAATTCTTGATTTTTCTCAATTTCTTGAAATTTCTCGTTGTAATTGCCTGTGATTGATTTGTTGAAGAGTGTGGGGGTTACGTAAGTCCTCCTCCCCATGTTTTTGGGTGAGTTCGAGGCTTTTTCCCAATTTATAGTCGTTATGCTACCGAAATTTCAATAATTTTAGACAATTTCTAACTTTTATCTTATTTTTCTTTTGTTTTGCAGTTTAATATGGCTCCTCGACGTGCTCTCGGAAAACGCCCTCATGGCCCGAGCTCGCGTGCACCCCAGCCACCAGTTCCCCAGCTTGACAAGCACTGGTTTCGTTCTGTTGAAGCACAAGCTCGATTCCCGTGGTTTGATAATTAAAGCATAGAATCCGGCCGCGGTTAACCTGGGACAGCTTAGACCGGTTCGACGCAGGAGCGGCGCTCGATAGGCTTGGTTGGTTGCCCGTCATTTCATACACCTACACCACCCGGTCCCTAACCTGGTTAAGCATTTCTTTGCTAACCTAGAGCTGCACGGAGATGTGAACGATCCCAACCAAGGTAGGGATTTAAGCATCTCCAGTTATGTCCGGGGTGTTCCCATTTCCTTTAACACCCATCAGCTGGCCGACCTTCTGGGGGTTCCAAATGATGGAGACCTAGTATATTGCCCTCCCAAAGCGAAGGGCTATCTGACTGAGGATCTGCGCCGAGAGATAGCAGATCGATACTCAACCCCGGGGCTCCTATGAAGGCGGCTAGCCCGAGACCTATATCCCGGGTCTACGTACGCATCATCCAAAGACAACATCGTCCCCCGTAGTGGCCATTATAGTGAGTTATCCCAGCTCACTCAAGACATCACTCACCATCAGGCCCGCACCGGGAGCGGGTCTCTCTCCCATGCCTCATTATTAGGACCATGCATCAGCGACCCCGGGCCGATCAGGCCAAGTAACCTTCCTTATGGTCGCCTCATTACCTCCCCGTTACGCCGTCCGGGCGTGAGCATGAGAGGCGAGGTGACCGTAGAGGATACTATGACGCCCGATATAGACTGGACGCCTATTCGCAGGATGCGCATGGTTGATCTGCCGGTCAGCGATGACGAGTTGGAGGCTCACCCTCGCCCTCTTGGTAGGGTAGCAGCCGCGGCGGCGGCAGCGATGGCAGCCCAATGCGGCCTATGCGGTCGAGCTCGAGCGGGATGATGATGAGGATAGGGCCGAGGGTGTACCGGTGCCGCCTCCACAGCCTTACACCAACAGAAGAACACCATCTACCTCTACCGCTGGACCATCTCAACCCTCCCTCCGACACCATGATGGGTATGATGATGGAGATCGGGGACACTCGGGCGCGAGATGAGCCGCGACTTGGCGCAGCTTGGCTCGCAGCCTCGTGGTCACACAGGGATCAGGTGCACCGGTCTCGGGGTTGCTTACGAGCGAGACTATGATATAGCGGATCCCTATTCCTCCCAGGCCCCCTACCCCATGATTGTCCCCTTTATTTCCTTCTCTTTTGCATATGATCGTTTATAATACAGGTAATCGTCCGGTTTGTGGACTGTACTCTGAGCACTATATCATTTGTTACGATTTTCTTAATTAATGGAAATTTTCATGGTTTTTCCTACTAGTGCATGTGTAAAATGTTAAGTTCCACATTTAGTATAGTACATTATTCTCTTTCTTAGTCCATCTCAGGTATCAAACAATGCTTAGGGTGTGTTTGTATTAAAATTTTTAATATTTCCTAACTCGGTTCATCGACCCGCTAAGTGTAATATAGTCCGTAGACGCAGCCCGAGAGCTCGATACCAAGTTGTCACACCCCAATTCGATCCAACCGGAATGGTGCGAGTGAACCATCATTGAACCAACGGTTCACACCAGATCTCGAATAGGCCGTGTCCACTCATACAAACCATCACACATAACCACAATCGAATATAAATATACAGCGGAAGACTTTAAATAGAATGAACTGAGTATCTATTGATAATTTAAATAAATATCCCATTATCCAAATTCAAACACATAAAATAATATCCATACATCCATTTAATCCAACCAAAAATAAATGAAAGAAATAAATAAAATCCGATCAAAGGTACACGCAGAAAGGGCACTCGCATGCACCAATCATGCTCGTCCGCTCCCGCCCGTACACTCAAAGCAAAGAACGTCACCATACGCCGGAGCGCTCACATAGTCGTCAACAAGTGTAACCTGCATCAACATCTAAAAACAATGTGTACACAAAGGGTGAGCTCACAACACAGCTCAGTAAGACAATCAGACAATTTCACAATATTATGCATGAATAACAATCAATTTTATGCTGTGGTCTGGTTTAAGTTTGCAATGTGCTATAGAAAGGTTTGGTGGCCCCCCCACCTCTATACACGAGTGTGTGGCACCTCATGGTTCACACCCCCATTGGCCCACATGCACCCATCATGGAATAGAGATAGAGCTAAGATACCCACGTACCTCCCCCCTATCCGCAACTAACTCACTAGGATAGAAACAATACGTAGGTAGACCCTATCACAACATAACTCCCTACGGCATAGAGATAGACCTAAAGCATCGTGGACAAGCCAGCGTCAACTCGGAGACCACAGTACCACATAATAGTGGCCGGGACAACATCAATATCGGAGACCACGTACCATGACCTTCCCCTGATGCCCCACCCGTACCGAGCATGTTAAGATAGAATACTACAAAAGGTGCTAATGTGAATAGCGATCCCAGGCCCATGCCCCACTCCACACACTAACGAAAACAATCACATGCTTAATAATCACATCCTATCAATGCATGAACAATAATAATAACTGAAAGTGAAGGATGGCATGTGAATATGCACAAACAATACATCTCATCTGATCAGGTGATTAACAACAATTTACTATCCATTAATTATTAGGTTTAGGTCAGATTTCCTTACCTGACGCTCGTTCGATAACTTGCTCCACGTCGCAAGGTCCAAACGATATGTCACAAGGTCCTACAATATTATTAGGGTCTCATTAGAATATATTGTTTAGGGTTTCATGTTGGTTGGAATCCAACACGGTTACAAAATATCCTCACAGAGCTGACCGGTGGCAACATACCGGTCGCAGCTCTGTGGGGAAGACTGGCGACCGGTACGGTCAGCCGGTCCCCACAGACCAGCCTCCCGAGGGATACTGGTGGCAACATACCGGTCGCACCATGTGCAACTGGTATAGTCGACCGATATGTCTCCAGAAGACCATACATGGGTTTTCGACTGCCGTCGATCATCCTCCATGGATTTTCAGGGTTTCTCCTATTCATTCTAAGTCTAAACTTGGAGTTAGAGTTATCCCCAACTCATTCAAGTCTTGTTTCGATAAATATCATCTCGAAACTCGAATCTAGGGTTTGACGGCAACTTAGGGTTTATTGGCCAATTTAGGGTTTTAGATCAATACCTACTTTGCATGGTATTGATCCACCCACACAACTAACATAGGATAAGAAGATTGATTCGAACACTTACCGTTGACTGGCGTAGCGTGAGCTTCGTCGAACGGTATTGGCGGCACCTTCTTCTTCTTCCTAGCTCCTTCTCCTTTCCCACCTCTTTCTCTTCTCTAGGGTTTGCGAGAGATAATGGAAAGGATTTGAGGAGGTTTATGGGTGTATTTATAGGCTAAAAATAGGGTTTAGTAACCCTACTAGAATTAGGAAACTTCTAGGATTCGAAATCAGGAAAGTGGGACCCTCAGAAGTCAATTTCTGGCTTTTCGCACTTTGCTGCGCAGACTATACCGGTCAACCGGAACCAAGACCGGTACCATCGACCGGTCAACCTGAAATCAGGTTTAAATGGTCGTCTTTGGTCCGATTTCATACCTGGTTGTCATCCGCTCGTCCCGTCTGGCCCGGTGATGATCGGAAGACCTGTCACGACACAAAACCAAGGTTTAGACCGGGTTTACGGAGTGCGGGTCTTACATTTTAGCAGGGACAAAGCGAGCCATGGGAGTAGGGAGTCGGGGGTCGCTGGGGTGCGGCCTTATTTATATTATGCACGTGCCATGTAATGCTTGCTTCTTGTATGATAGGTATGTTTGCTAATGGATGTGATTGATATGGTTGTTTGTGTGCTTGGTGACACTGTGTCATAGCTAGCACTCTAGTGAGGGGTAGTCCATGGGAAGTGGTGTCAGGGATTCCTATTGGGGTACGGCCCCCTTTCCTTTATGTACTACATGCATGATTATCACCCATGGTTGTATGTCCTATGCTTTAGCGGGGTGACTTACCAGGAGAGGGGAGGTTCAAGTATTTAGGATGGGGGGCATGCAAACATGTTCAGGAAGAGGAGCATGCGAACAAGTCCAGGGGTGGTATGGTTTGGACAGATCTCTGGTTGGACAGATCTCTGGGGGGGGTATAGCTAAGACCACGGGGCATTCATACATTGATGTGCATTGTTATTGTGTTTACTTCTTACAAATCATGATTTGGATGATGATAGGAATGCATTAATA
The DNA here is from genome assembly GCA_028583415.1 of Protea cynaroides. Classification (NCBI taxonomy): domain Eukaryota; kingdom Viridiplantae; phylum Streptophyta; class Magnoliopsida; order Proteales; family Proteaceae; genus Protea; species Protea cynaroides. The sequence continues at coordinate 87,454,041 of CM053271.1, forward strand.
CTAGGATGGGAGCTCTACCCCTCGGTATTGAAATCTTTTTAGCTTTGGTTACAGGTACCTCTTCTGCAGCTGCTAACTAGATGGAGCCTACTGTGTTAGAGAGCTCCTCGCTGAGTAGAGGACCACTAATGCGTGTCGAGCGCAACCAAAAATAAATTATTCTACCTATAATGAATAGTAATGATAAGTAAAGGTCGATTCACAAACATTAATTAATCAAATTATCTACTTACCAAGAAAAAGGGGGGTTTTCTTCTGTAATTTAATTGACAAGAAAATTAAGTAACAAAAATTCAATGGAAGATGATGTCAATTCAAGGAAATTTACTCACGGCTGCAAATTGATCACTGACCTCATCTAGATTATTCTCTATTCAAATATTTAACCAAGGATTATCAAAAAGACTAACAACCTTACCTTCCCTAATTTCATTAATTTGAGCCCAGCACACAATTTAATTCTTATCAATAAATCAATTGATATTAAGCAATCCTCATGAATTTACTGATAGCATTACACTCTCGGAGGGAGTTAAAGATGAACAACAATCTAACAAGCGTCAAATTATTTAATTCATTCTATTTTTCTTTTAAGGAAGTAACAAAAACTTGGATCATAATTGTTCTGCTCAATTGCTACTTTTTTTGAACATCATAACAATTACGGATTATGGATTTAGGTTAGCAATAAACCACATAACTCAATCAATTAATAGACCTCTTAATAAACTGAATCATATAGTCAATCAAGAAACACAGATATTTGAATAGAAGAATAATTAAAATTAAGAACAAAGTCTCACAATTTTACTAACCGGATTGAATTCCCCTTGAATCAACTAAAAAACATAGCTAAACATGATAGAAAATAAAGACAAAAGAAATAAAACTATCTTCTCAATAATTCTTGGATGCTCTATTACGTAGCCTTTACATTGCTTAAATAATCAGAGTAGAGAAGATTAAAATTGGTATGTCTAGAATTGACAACCTTATTACATAGAAATAAAGATTAAACAAAATCCACTTGCCTAGATTAGATAGAGAATCATTCCATCATTAACCAAATGCCACCTCTAGATTTTCCAATCTTTATAATATTTCATAGAGGTATCTATTTTCCTCAAGATTTTTGACAATCAATCAAATCCTTCGAATAGTAAACCTTTTATGTGCGGTAATCTTCCTTCTCTGGTTTCAATTCAAATCAGCTTTCTAGATCTGATTTTTGGATCACGTTTGATTTCTAGAATTCTTTCCACATTAAAAACCTGCATGAAATTCAGAAGGTCATTATTAAGAATATTAGAATTTTTTTTTATTTTAAACATAAATCACCAATACTTTCCACCAATGTCTTATATATAAGGAATCATCACAAATGAGTACCATAAGACATATAATATTTTAAATAAACTAAATATAAGGGAAATAAATATATAAAATTATGAATCCATCAAATTTCCCTACACTTAGCTCTTGCACGTCCTCGGATAAACTAAATACTAAATTTCTTTTTCACTTTTATCCCACAGCATTGAAAGAATATGTATACCATGAATCATAAACTAATTCAAGAGATCAAGAGAACAATATATGTCATAGTCAAATGTCACTTAGTAAATATGAGCAATATTTAACATACCAGTCTTATTCAAAAGGAAACATGCTAATGTTTAGTAGATTTTCTCTTGGGATTCTCTTTACTCACTCAAGAATTCAAGGTTTAACTGTTTCACTCAAGATCTTCCTATGAAGATGCACTACCATAGGCTTGCTTATTCACCAAAATCTCCATTACTTAGAATACACGCATAAATACACGCATACATGAATCAAAAGGTCTTTATCAAGATTGTAATGGGGCTAGGGTTTAGGGTACGGATAAGAAAAATATACTGACGTTAAAACCTAAGAAACTAATAGAGCATTAAGACAAAAAAATTGAGCAATCAAAATGATAAGGGCTCATAAATAAAGCTCTTCAACAATACATCCCAAACTCCAGTTTTTTCTCTTTCATTCTTATTCTTTTCATTTGAGAACTATGCTTTGCTATTTGAATTTTTTTTCTTTTCTTTTAGAAAAGCATGACATTTCAAACATAACAAGGACCATTACATCCCACTTCCTGACATACAACCATCACTTTTGAGAATAGCACCCCCACACTTATTCAATACATATCATTCTCAAACCCATTAAATAATTCTCGATGCTCTACTAGCTAAAAGATTGGTAAAACATGAGAAAGACAAACAATTCAAGGCTCATGGTTTAGGGTTTAATGAAGAATAAAATTTAAAAGCTCCAAGTGGGTCTTCTATGGATAAAAATATATAAGGTTGGCCATTTAAGCTAAGTGGTTGTAAAATCCTATTTGCCTTTATCATCTTCATATCTACACATATCAATGTAATCTTGACACGGTTCAAAGCAAGTTCTAGACATACAAAAGCATAGTAGAATATCACTCTTCAAAGAAAATAAAGACTGACATAGATGTCTCAATCTAGTTTGGCTCAAAAGTTCGCTTGGTTGGATTCCATTTACTAAACCTACATGCTTTACCTCTAAATGCAACTATCAATGTTATTCAAAGCTCATTTAGCAAGTTATTTCAACTAATTCATATATGTAATTTTTTTCACATTCAAATAGTTCCAATCCATGGCATACATATTCTCTTAGTCTATTGAAGTGAATTTTTTTTTTTAACTTCAACTTTTGAAATTTTTTTTTCTAACACATCATACAAAAATTAAAAACAAAACTTAAAAAATAAAAAATAAAAATAAAACAAAAGAGAAATCCTAATTCCTCCTCCCATACTTAAATCTAACATTATCCCCAATGGAAGTTAAAAATGTAATGGAAAGATGTAAAGAAAAGTAATTAAAAGTGATAAGAAAAACAAATCCAATTTCTTGGGTTCCCTCCCAAGCAGCGCTTGTGTTTAATGTCGTTAGCTTGACTCAATACTCCTCAATCAGAATAAACGGGATCCCCCAGTTGTACTTCGTTTATAGTATGCTCATGAAAGCCTTCATAGAATGTCTTTAGTCGATGCCCATTAACCTTGAAAACCTTGTTAGTTTTGAAACTTCAAACTTCAACTGAACCATAAGGAAACACATTAGTAACTTCAAAAGGTCCAATCCAATGAGAACGTAACTTATCGGGCATCAATTTAAGTCTCGAATTGTACAACAAGACTTTTTGTCCAATTACAAATTGCTTCCCCAGCACACAATTTAATTCTTATCAATAAACCAATTGATATTAAACAATCCTCATGAATTAACTGATAGCATTACACTCTCGGAGGGAGTTAAAGATGAACAACAATCTAACAAACGTCAGATTATTTAATTCATTCTATGTTTCTTTTAAGCAAGTAACAAATACTTGGATCATAATTGTTCCACTCAATTGCTACTTTTCCTGAACACCATGACAATTATGGATTATGGATTTAGGTTAGTAATAAACCACATAACTCAATCAATTAATAGACCTCTTAATAAACTGAATCATACAGTCATTAACTTGAAAAATCAAGAAACACAAATATTTGAATAGAAAAATAATTAAAATTAAGAACAAAGTCTCACAATTTTACTAACCGGATTGAATTCCCCTTGAATCGACCAAAGAACTTAGCTAGACATGATAGAAAAGAATGACAAAAGAAATAAAACTATCTTCTCAATAATTTTTGGATGCTCTATTACATAACCTTTACATTGCTTAAATAGTCAGAGTAGAGAAGATTAAAACTGGTATGTCTAGAATTGACAACCTTATTACATAGAAATAAAGATTAAACAAAATCTTCTTGCCCAGATTAGATAGAGAATCATTCCATCATTAATCAAATGCCACCTCTAAATTTACCAATCATTGTAATATTCCATAGAGGTATCTATTCTCCTCAAGATTTCTGACAATCAATCAAATCCTTCCAATAGTAAACATTCTATGTGTAGTAATCTTCCTTCTCTGGTTTCAATTCAAATCAGTTTTCTAGATCTGATTTTTGGATCACGTTTGATTTCTAGAATTCTTTCCACATTAAAAACATGCATGAAATTCAGAAGGTCATTATTAAGAATATCAGAATTTTTTTCATTTTAAACATAAATCACCAATACTTTCCATCAATGTCTTATATATAAGGAATCATCACAAATGAGTACCATAAGACATATAATATGTTAAATAAACTAAATATAAGGGAAATAAATATATAAAATTATGAATCCATCAAATTCCCCCACACTTCGCTCTTGCACGTTCTTGGGTAAACTAAATACTAAATTTTTTTCACTTTTATCCCACAACATTCAGATAATACGTGTACCATGAACCATAAACTAATTCAAGAGATCAAGAGAACAATATATGTCATAGTCAAAGGTCATTTAGTAAATATGAGCAATATCTAACATACCAGTCTTATTCAAAAGGAAACATGCTAATGTTTAGTAGATTTTCTTTGGGATTCTCTCTACTTACTCAAGAATTCAAGGTTTAACTGTTTCACTCAAGATCTTCCTATGAAGATGTACTACCATAGGCTTACTTATTCACTAAAATCTCCATTACTTAGAATACAAGCATAAATACACGCATACATGAATCAAAAGGTCTTTATCAAGATTGTAACGGGGCTAAGATTTAGGGTACGGATAAGAAAAATATACTGACGTTAAAACCCAAGAAACTAATAGAGCACTAAGACAAAAAAATTGAGCAATCAAAATGATAAGGGCTCATAAATAAAGCTCTTCAACGATACATCCCAAACTCTAGTTTTTTTTTTCTTTCATTCTTTTTCTTTTCATTTGAGAATTATGCTTTGCTATTTGAATTTTTTTTCTTTTTTTTTTAGAAAAGCATGACATTTCAAACATAACAAGGACCATTACATCACAATTCTTGACATACAACCATCACTTTTGAGAATAGTACCCCCACACTTATTCATTACATATCATTCTCAAACCCATTAAATAATTCTCAATGCCCTACTAGCTCAAAGATTGATAAAACATGAGAAAGACAAACAATTCAAGGCTCATGGTTTAGGGTTTAAAGAAGAATAAAATTTAAAAGCTCAAAGTGGGTCTTCTAAGGATAAAAATATATAAGGTTGGTTATTTAAGCTAAGTGGTTGTAAAATCCTATTTTCCTTTATCATCTTCATTTCTACACATATCAATGTAATCTTGACATGGTTCAAAGCAAGTTCTAGACATACAAAAGCATAGTAGAATATCACTCTTCAAAGAAAATAAAGATTGACATAGATGTCTCAATCTAGTTTGGCTCAAAAGCTCGCTTGGTTGGATTCTATTTACTAAACCTGCATGCTTTACATCTAAATGCAACTATCAATATTATTCAAATCTCATTTAGCAAGTTATTTCAACTAATTCATATATGTAATTTTTTTTCACATTCAAATAATTCCAATCAATGGCATACATATTCTCTTAGTCTATTGAAGTAAATTTTTTTTTTAAATTCAACTTTTGAAATTTTTTTTTCTAACACATCATAAAAAAATTAAAAACAAAACTTAAAAAATAAAAAATAAAAATAAAACAAAAGAGAAATCCTAATTCCTCCCCCTATACTTAAATCTAACATTATCCCCAATAGAAGTTAAAAATGTAATGGAAAGATGTAAAGAAAAATAATTAAAAGTGATAAGAAAAACAAATCTAATTTCTTGGGTTCCCTCCCAAGCAGTGCTTATGTTTAATATCGTTAGCTTGACTCAATACTCCTTAATCAGAATAAACAGGATCCCCCAGTTGTACTTCGTTTATAGTATGCACATGAAAGCCTTCATAGAATGTCTTGAGTCGATGTCCATTAACCTTGAAAACCTTGTTAGTTTCGAAACTTCGAACTTCAACTGTACCATAAGGAAACACACTAGTAACTTTAATAGGTCCAATCCAATGAGAATGTAACTTACCAAGCATCAATTTAAGTCTTGAATTGTAAAACAAGACTTTTGGTCTAATTACAAATTACTTCTCCAGCACACAATTTAATTCTTATTAATAAACCAATTGATACTAAGCAATCCTCATGAATTTACTGATAGCATTACACTCTCGGAGGGAGTTAAAGATGAACAACAATCTAACAAACGTCAGATTATTTAATTCATTCTATATTTTTTTTAAGCAAGTAACAAAAACTTGGATCATAATTGTTCTGCTCAATTATTATTTTTCCTGAACACCATAACAATTACGGATTATGGATTTAGATTAGCAATAAACTACATAACTCAATCAATTAATAGACCTCTTAATAAACTGAATCATATAGTCATTAACTTGAAAAATCAAGAAACACAGATATTTGAATAGAAGAATAATTAAAATTAAGAACAAAGTCTCACAATTTTACTAACCGGATTGAATTTCCCTTGAATCGATTAAAGAACTTAGCCAGACATGATAGTAAAGAAAGACAAAAGAAATAAAACTATCTTCTCAATAATTCTTGGATGCTCTATTACGTAGTCTTTACATTGCTTAAATAGTCAGAGTAGAGAAGATTAAAACTGGCATGTCTAGAATTGACAACCTTATTACATAGAAATAAAGATTAAACAAAATTCTCTTACCTAGATTAGATAGAGAATCATTCCATCATTAATCAAATGCCACCTCTAGATTTGTCAATCTTTGTAATATTCCATAGAGGTATCTATTCTCCTCAAGATTTCTGACAATCAATCAAATCCTTCCAATAGTAAACCTTCTATGTGTAGTATTCTTTCTTCTCTGGTTTCAATTCAAATCAGCTTTCCAGATCTGATTTTTGGATCACGTTTGATTTCTAGAATTCTTTTCACATTAAAAACCTGCATAAAATTCAGAAGGTCATTATTAAGAATATCAGAATTTTTTTTATTTTAAGCATAAATCACCAATAATTTCCACCAATGTCTTATATATAAGGAATCATCACAAATGAGTACCATAAGACATATAATATGTTAAATAAACTAAATATAAGGGAAATAAATATATAAAATTATAAATCCATCAAATTCCCCCACACTTAGCTCTTGCACGTCCTCGGGTAAACTAAATACTAAATTTTTTTTCACTTTTATCCCACAGCATTCAATGAATATGTGTACCATGAATCATAAACTAATTCAAGAGATCAAGAGAACAATATATGTCATAGTCAAAGGTCACTTAGTAAATATGAACAATATCTAACAAACCAGTCTTATTCAAAAGGAAACAAGCTAATGTTTAGTAGATTTTCTCTTGGGATTCTCTCTACTCACTCAAGAGTTCAAGGTTTAACTGTTTCACTCAAGATCTTCCTATGAAGATGCACTACGATAGGCTTGCTTATTCACCAAAATCTTTATTACTTAGAATACACGCATAAATACACACATACATAAATCAAAAGGTCTTTATCAAGATTGTAATGGGGCTAGGGTTTAGGGTACGGATAAGAAAAATGTACTCACGTTAAAATCTAAGAAACTAATAGAGCATTAATACAAAAAAAATGAGCAATCAAAATGATAAGGGCTCATAAATAAAGCTCTTCAACGATACATCCCAAACTCTAGCTTTTTTTTTCTTTCATTCTTTTTCTTTTCATTTGCGAACTATGCTTTGCTATTTGAATTTTTTTTTCTTTTCTTGTAGAAAAGCATGATATTTCAAACATAACAAGGACCATTACATCCCACTTCTTTGCATACAACCATCAATTTTGAGAATAACACCCCACACTTATTCAAGACATATCATTCTCAAACCCATTAAATAATTCTCAATGCTCTACTAGCTCAAAGATTGGTAAAACATTAAAAAGACAAACAATTCAAGGCTCAAGGTTTAGGGTTTAATGAAGAATAAAATTTAAAAGCTCAAAGTGGGTCATCTAAGGATAAAAATATATAAAGTTGACTATTTAAGCTAAGTGGTTGTAAAATCCTATTTGCCTTTATCATCTTCATGTCTACACATATCAATGTAATCTTGACACAGTTCAAAGAAAGTTCTAGACATATAAAAGCATAGTAGAATATCACTTTTCAAAGAAAATAAAGACTGACATAGATGTCTCAATCTAGTTAGATTCTGTTTACTAAACCTGCATGCTTTACCTCTAAATGCAACTATCAATGTTATTCAAAGCTCATTTAGCAAGTTATTTCAACTAATTCATATATGTAATTTTTTTCACATTCAAATAATTCCAATCCATGGCATACATATTCTCTTAGTCTATTGAAGTGAATTTTTTTTTTAAATTCAACTTTTGAAATTTTTTTTTCTAACACATCATACAAAAATTAAAAACAAAACTTAAAAAATAAAAAATAAAAATAAAACAAAAGAGAAATCCTAATTTCTCCCCTCATACTTAAATCTAACATTATCCCCAATGGAAGTTAAAAACGTAATGGAAAGATGTAAAGAAAAGAATTTAAAAGTGATAAGAAAAACAAATCCAATTTCTTGGGTTCCCTCCCAAGCAGCGCTTGTGTTTAATGTCGTTAGCTCGACTCAAAACTCCTCATCAGAATAAACGGGATCCCCTAGTTGTACTTCGTTTATAGTATGCTCATGAAAGCCTTCATAGAATGTCTTGAGTCGATGCCCATTAACCTTAAAAATCTTGTTAGTTTCAAAACTTCAAACTTTAACTGTACCATAAGGAAACATATTAGTAACTTCAAAAGGCCCAATCCAATGAGAACGTAACTTACTAGGTATCAATTTAAGTCTTGAATTGTAAAATAAGACTTTCTGTCCAATTACAAATTACTTTCCCAGCACACAATTTAATTCTTATCAATAAACCAATTGATATTAAGCAATCCTCATAAATTTACTGATAGCATTATACTCTCGGAGGGAGTTAAAGATGAACAACAATCTAACAAACGTCAGATTATTTAATTCATTCTATGTTTCTTTTAAGCAAGTAACAAAAACTTAGGTCATAATTGTTCGACTCAATTGCTATTTTTCCTAAACACCATAACAATTACGGATTATGGATTTAGTTTAGCAATAAATCACATAACTCGATCAATTAATAGACCTCTTAATAAACTGAATCATACAGTCATTAACTTGAAGAATCAAGAAACACAAATATTTGAATAGAAGAATAATTAAAATTAAGAACAAAGTCTCACAATTTTACTAACCGGATTGAATTCCCCTTGAATCAACTAAAGAACTTAGCTAGACATGATATAAAAGAAAGACAAAAAAAATAAAACTATCTTCTCAATAATTCTTGGATACTCTATTACGTAGCCTTTACATTGCTTAAATAGTCAGAGTAGAGAAGATTAAAACTGTTAGGTTTAGAATTAACAACCTTATTACATAGAAATAAAGATTAAACAAAATTCTCTTGCCTAGATTAGATAGAGAATCATTCCATCATTAACCAAATGCCACCTCTAGATTTGCCAATCTTTATAATATTCCATAGAGGTATCTATTCTCCTCAAGATTTCTGACAATCAATCAAATCCTTCCAATATTAAACCTTCTATGTATAGTAATCTTTCTTCTATGGTTTCAATTCAAATCAGCTTTCCAGATCTGATTTTTGGATCACGTTTGATTTTTAGAATTCTTTCCACATTAATAACCTGCATAAAATTCAGAAGGTCATTATTAAGAATATCAAAAATTTATTCATTTTAAACATAAATCACCAATATTTTCCACCAATGTCTTATATATAAGGAATCATCACAAATGAGTACCATAAGACATATAATATGTTAAATAAACTAAATATAGGGGAAAGAAATATATAAAATTATGAATCCATCAAATTCTCCCACACTTAGCTCTTGCACATCCTCAGGTAAACTAAATACTAATTTTTTTTTTCACTTTTATCCCACAGCATTCAAAGAATACGTGTACCATGAATCATAAACTAATTCAAGAGATCAAGAGAACAATATATGTCATAGTCAAAGGTCACTTAGTAAATATGAGCAATATCTAACATACCAGTCTTATTCAAAAGGAAACATGCTAATGTTTAGTAGATTTTATCTTGGGATTCTCTCTACTCATTCAAGAATTCAAGGTTTAACTGCTTCACTTAAGATCTTCCTATGAAGATGCACTACCATAGGCTTACTTATTCACCAAAATCTCCATTACTTAGAATACACGCATAAATACACGCATACATGAATCAAAAGGTCTTTATCAAGATTGTAATGGGGCTAGGGTTTAGGGTACGGATAAGAAAAATGTACTGACATTAAAACCCAAGAAACTAATAGAGCATTAAGACAAAAAAATTAAGCAATCAAAATGATAAGGGCTCATAAATTAAGCTCTTCAACGATACATCCCAAACTCCAATTTTTTTTTATTCATTCTTTTTCTTTTTATTTGAGAATTATGCTTTGCTATTTGAATTTTTTTTCTTTTTTTTTAGAAAAGCATGACATTTCAAACATTACAAGGACCATTACATCCCACTTCTTGACATACAACCATCACTTTTGAGAATAACACCCCCACACTTATTCAATACATATCATTCTTAACCCCATTAAATAATTCTCAATGCTCTACTAGCTCAAAGATTGGTAAAACATGAGAAAGACAAACAATTCAAGGCTCATGGTTTAGGGTTTTATGAAGAATAAAATTTAAAAACTCAAAGTGGGTCTTCTAAGGATAAAAATATATAAGGTTGACCATTTAAGCTAAGTAGTTGTAAAATTTTATTTGCCTTTATCATCTTCATGTCTACACATATCAATGTAATCTTGACATGGTTCAAAGGAAGTTCTAGACATACAAAAGCATAGTAGAATATCACTCTTCAAAGAAAATAAAGACTGACATAGATGTCTCAATCTAGTTTGGCTCAAAAGTTTGCTTGATTGGATACCATTTATTAAACCTGCATGCTTTACCTCTAAATGCAACTATCAATGTTATTCAAAGCTCATTTAGCAAGTTATTTCAACTAATTCATATATGTAATTTTTTTCACATTCAAATAGTTTCAATCCATGGCATACATATTCTCTTAGTCTATTGAAGTAAATTTTTTTTTTAAATTCAACTTTTGAAATTTTGTTTTTCTAACACATCATACAAAAATTAAAAACAAAACTTAAAAAATAAAAAATAAAAATAAAACAAAAGAGAAATCCTAATTTCTCCCCTCATACTTAATTCTAACATTATCCCCAATGGAAGTTAAAAATATAATGGAAAGATGTAAAGAAAAGTAATTAAAAGTGCTAAGAAAAACAAATCCAATTTCTTGGGTTCCCTCCCAAGTAGCGCTTGTGTTTAATGTCGTTAGCTCGACTCAATACTCCTCAATCAGAATAAATGGGATCCCCCAGTTGTACTTTGTTTATAGTATTCTCATGAAAGCCTTCATAGAATGTCTTGAGTCGATGCCCATTAACCTTGAAAATCTTGTTAGTTTCGAAAGTTCGAACTTCAACTGTGCCATAAGAAAACACATTAGTAACTTCAAAAGGTCCAATCTAATGAGAACGTAACTTACCAAGCATCAATTTAAGTCTCGAATTGTAAAACAAGACTTTCTGTCCAATTACAAATTGCTTCCCCAGCACATAATTTAATTCTTATCAATAAACCAATTGATATTACGCAATCCTCCTGAATTTACTGATAGCATTACACTCTCGGAGGGAGTTAAAGATGAACAACAATCTAACAAACGTCAAATTATTTGATTCATTCTATGTTTCTTTTAAGTAAGTAACAAAAACTTGGATCATAATTGTTCTACTCAATTGCTATTTTTCCTGAATACCATAACAATTACGAATTATGGATTTAGGTTAGCAATAAACCACATAACTCAATCAATTAATAAACCTCTTAATAAACTGAATCATACAGTCATTAACTTAAAAAATCAAGAAACACAGATATTTGAATAGAAAAATAATTAAAATTAAGAACAAAGTCTCACAATTTTACTAACCGGATTGAATTCCCCTTGAATCGACTAAAGAACTTAGCTAGACATGATAGAAAAGAAAGACAAAAGAAATAAAACTATCTTCTCAATAATTCTTGGATGCTCTATTACGTAGCCTTTACATTGCTTAAATAGTCAGAGTAGAAAAGATTAAAATTGGTATGTCTAGAATTGACAACCTTATTACATAGAAATAAAGATTAAACAAAATTCTCTTGCCTAGATTAGATAGAGAATCATTCCATCATTAACCAAATGCCACCTCTAGATTTGTCAATCTTTGTAATATTCCATAGAGGTATCTATTCTCCTCAAGATTTCTGATAATCAATCAAATCCTTCCAATAGTAAACCTTCTATGTGTAGTAATCTTTCTTCTCTGGTTTCAATTCAAATCAGCTTTCCAGATCTGAATTTTAGATCACGTTTGATTTTTAGAATTCTTTCCACATTAAAAACCTGCATGAAATTCAGAAGGTCATTATTAAGAATATCAAAAAAAATTTCATTTTAAACATACATCACCAATACTTTCCACCAATGTCTTATATATATGGAATCATCCCAAATGAGTATCATAAGACATATAATATGTTAAATAAACTAAATATAAGGGAAATAAATATATGAAAATTATGAATCCATCAAATTCCCCCACACTTAGCTCTTGCACGTCCTCGGATAAACTAAATACTAAATTTTTATTTCACTTTCATCCCACAGCATTCAAAGAATATGTGTACCATGAATCATAAACTAATTCAATAGATCAAGAGAACAATATATGTCATAGTCAAAGGTCACTTAGTTAATGTAAGTGATATCTAACATACCAGTCTTATTCAAAAGGAAACATGCTAATGTTTAATAGATTCTCTCTTGAGATTCTCTCTACTAACTCAAGAATTCAAGGTTTAACTGTTTCACTCAAGATCTTCCT